>CM042560.1:3237500-3255000 GCA_023630585.1 Cranoglanis bouderius | reverse complement strand
TTCATCTGTAGCCACACTGTCTATCACTGTCACCTTTACACCAGCCGTTTCTCCACTTTCTTCATTTCCTTTCATGTTCTCACATTCATTTTCCTTCACCTTTTCCACATTCTCAGTTTCTTCATTATAATCCATGTCTCCATTCATCTCCAAAACCTCTTTTTCATCTCTCGTTTCTGATTTACCTTCTGCTTGGTCTGCCTTCTGTTCTATACCATCTGTGACTTTAGATCCTTGCTCGACAGCTGCTGAAACGTCAGTTTGCACTTGAGAAGTTGCTGTTGGTTGCTCTGAGACCTTCTCTTTAGGTAAGGCTTTCATTGGAAAACCACTATGTTCTCTTTGGTTTTCATTAGTGATGCCATTTTTTGTTGGTGAGGTCATCTCTCTTAGCACTGGCTCTTTGTTTTCAGTCGTTTCTTGTGACTCCTCTTTAGGGGGCCAAGTAGGCTTGACTACTTTGAGTTCTTCTTCCAGAGTAAAGCTCTTCTTTGGTGTTTCACTCTGAGGTGGCCAAACAATTGCAATTTTACTTGTTGGCTTTTTGGCATTATCATCCAACTTACTTGCATCTTTAATCTCGGCTGGGAACGAGTCATTTTCTTTTGAGACGTGCAATGCTTTGGTATCAGATTTCACTGGAGGAATAGTACTGACTTGATTAACATTAACTTTTTCTGATGTGTTCTTCTGATTTTTTGCACTCCAAAGCTCTCTGTGAGGCTTTTCTCCAAATCCCTCATCATAGTTTCCTTTGGATTTAAACAACTGTTTGTAGTGGGGTTTGCAGTACATTCGTCCATGGAGAGGGGCATAGTTTCCTAGGCTGGTGAGAGAAGAGTAATCATAATGATAGAGTCAGTCCATGTAGAATTCTGCTACATATGACCAGTATGTCTTTTTCAGATGTAAGTATGAAAACCCTGACAAGAATAATCTCCGGAGCAATGTTGTAATTCTTAACAGCATCATGACTACCCTACTTACAGTAAGTAAAGTCACAAAACAGAACATACACTGTATAGTTTCACTAAAATCAGTCTTGATGGTTTGCTTAATTTGTAAGAATGATATAAGGAAAGAAAGAAAGGCTTTATTGTCACATGTGTGACGCCCTGGCTAAACAGGTGCTGCTGTGGCTGAATTCTAGCAAATAGTCAAAAATGAACAAATTGGGTTATTCTGCTTATAACATACTTTGACACCTCAACTTTAGAAAACTATAAATATATATAAATAAAAATATGTAGTTCCTAGTAGTTCCTTAGTATGTTCCTGCAAACATCATGGACATCAATTCAGTTTGTAATCATATACCAACTGTCAAAATTTTCACATTTGGGGGTAACCAGAATTTAAAATGCTGGAACTTTACTCGTGGTTGACATATATGCAAAAGAGACACGGTTCATTTCAGGAAAGCCTGTAGTTTTCAGAGACATATATAGTAGGAAATGTCAACATTTCACCCTATGAAGAGCTTCCCTGGCCGACACATATACAAGTACAATACAGTGAAATTCTTCTCTTCGCATATCCCATATAGGTTTAAATATGCTGTATACTAGTAAATTGTTACGATAATTTACCTGAGCTGGCTGTTACAGTGGGCACACCTGAAGCAACTTTTATGAAAGTTTTGTTTGTCTGCTATGAGAGACTCCATGGGATACACCCTCTTCCGACATACCCGACAAAGTTCGTTGTCTGGCACCCGTATTTTCTGTAAGAGAGAAAGTGGAAATGTATGGAAATCAAATACCATTTTAAAATTTTAGAATATAAATATAAATGCAAGCACATGTCAATGGCAGTTATCATGTTAATAGGATAGTGGAGCAACAAGAAAAACAAGTCAAATGTGCAAACGCAAGGGTTACTGGAGTAGTGCCATAAAATAATTAAAAATTCCTATCCACCACTATAGCAACACTTCACAAACACACCAGTGTTGTTTTAGTAAACACGCCTTACACTCATTAGCGTTTCCATGCCTCATCACACAATTTTACCGGTGATGACAGTGTGCTGTTGATGTGATACACTCTGAGAGGTATGCTGTTCCGAGACACTGAATCCCAGGTTCTTGAAAACATTTTCACTGTCTGCCCAGGACTGCTGGAAATTCTTCAGAAGTTGTTCTGCTGAAGCCTCAAGTGGGACATCCAGGACTTGAACCTTCCCTCGTACCACATCCGCATATGTTGGTGGATCGCGACGTGTGGTTACACTCTGAGAATGAGAGGTATTCTGGCTCCTTGACCCCACCAATGTGTTACCAAACTCATCAACGTTTGAGTAATGCTCTGTTACAGACTTTGTCTCAGAGAAACCTATGGGTTTTGCCAATTCCTCCTGCATCTCAAGGTTCTTTCTGTCCTCTCTAAGATATTGGTGGGCCTGCTCACCCATTTCAAACACATTCTTCAGGGCCTTGATGTCATAGGATGGCATCTCTTCCACCTGGGAAGGTTTTTTCGCTGGTTCATGCTCTGCATCCTCAGTATCACTACCGAGTCTCTCAGGAATAACAATTGGATCCTTCCTTGTATACGCTTTGGGCTTTGGGGACTCAAATTTATTGACAAGTCTGGACAGGTCGACCCTGGGCATGTCCTCCTTCGTTCTGTCATGTAAGTCAATAGGGATCTCTGTCTCGTTGTCCTCTTCTGGCCCCAGGCGTTGTGGGATATCAATGGGATCCTTCCGCATATAGTGGCGGTTCGTCTCTGCCCTCTGAGCCTCCTCAAAAAACTCTCTCTTGTCTTTTACACTCATCATGGAGTCTGCACTGGCCTCTATGGATGACTGTAGCATAGATGACTCCATCATGTGGGTCTCAAAACTGATCTCCTGGTGGCTGGACAAGTGAGACTCCTCCATTTCACCTTGCATAATCACTTGCTCGGGCAAAGACATTGGAAGAGGGGATGCACCATGAGAGAGCTTGGCAGTTGTGTCTCTTAGTTTGGCTAGCTTCTCTGAGCGACTAATAGTTGGAGAGGGTGTAGCTCGGCTAATATTTGTGGAGGTTTCAGACCAGCGTGGTGGGGGTGTTGGGGTAGCACCTGTTCTGTATGGTGGAGGTGAGGGGGTGACTAGAAGAGGAGAATCTGTCCTTCTGGCGGTCTCAATGCAAATATATGTGGGAGATGGCGTTCCCATTCTAAGCTCTGGAGGCATTGTTTTGAAAGCTGTACTTTTAATGTCTTGAATACTCTTCTCTCTAATTTTTTTCTGAGATTCCACTTTAGCTGAACCAATGCTTATTTTCGATATTTTCTGTGTTGTGTTGCCAACAGCTTTCTTCTCCTCTACTGGCTTAGACTGTGTCTTTTCCAGTGCAGCCAAATGTGCCTCTAAAAAAGTAAGTTTCATTTGAGCAAGGTTCCTCACATACACAATGATCTCCTGAAGTTTTTGCTTATTGTACTGCGCATGGCTTAGTTCTACCTTTTCGGCAGCTCCTAGCAACCATTCTGGGATCATACTCAACATTATCTTGACTGACTTGGCATCCATTTTCCCCCCTGATTCCTGCATCACCTTGATATGATTCAGCAATTTTTGCATCTCTTCATACTTCTGGATATCTGATGTCTCGGCTACAGTTTCCTTAATCTCCATCTGACAGGACTCTTTTTGTGGGTGCTGTTTAATGGCCGCCACCTCACCTGCAGACATTTCAGAACCCCTTATTTGCTTCTTGATCTGAAAATTTCCCTTTTGTTGAATATTTTGCTGCTGAACTGAGCTCTGACTGACCACCTTCTCTTGGTGTACCACAACATGTTCCTCCATAATAGCCTGCTGAGACTGAACAACCTTGGTTTGTCCTGACCCTTGCTGATGAACCTCCATAGACATGGCTGGTAGAATATGATGCATCTCCACTGATGGTTTTGGTGCCACAGCAGGCAGCTGCTTTTTTGGCTTTTGTTTGGCTTTCTTCAGATCTATCTCCAGCTTTGTGTCCTTGGTGATTTGGTCTACTTGCTCTTGCGTTTCCATTTTGTAGCAAATCTGATCTGCACAGACCTGAGATATAGTTGTTTGCTCTTTCTGGGTTGATTCCTTCTTTTCTTCTAGCTTCTCCTGATTGGGCATCTTAAATGTTTTAACTTTGAAGCTTGGGGTCACTTTTGGGATCTTTGTAGGGTGTGGAGGAGCCTTCTTTGTTTCTTCAGTTGCAGTTGCTTCAGCTTGTATAGAGTCAGTGAGTTGACACTGAACATTTGCTGAGATTTGTTGTGTAGATTGAACTTGAGTAATGGTTTGCTTGGATGTAGTTGTGTGAGAACTTGCCTTTACATTTTCACAGAGCTCGGTTGCTGGTAAAGGAGTGATTTGTGATGTTGGCTGAACTTTGATTTCAGCTGTAGCTTGGGTGACTTGCTTTTTATCTGTAGTAACAGCAGTTTTCTTACCTACTTTGGGAAAGGAAGGTTTGCTCAAATGAAAGGTTGGAGGGACCTTTTGTAGGGGTTGGGGCTGAGCCACATTTGAGGGAGGCTGTTCCTGTATTCCTGTGACTGGCCCTTTGGGCACCGTGACTGGCTCTAATTCACTAGGACGTACCTGTTGTGTTTCAACTGTGATTTGTGACTCCGCAAGTTTCCCTGTGGTCAACTCTGCATCAGTATGCACCCCATCTAAGCCATGAATCTGAATGTTTTCAGGAGGAGATGTTGGAGTAGACCCTGTCTTACTCTTCTCAGCTTCATCTCTTTCTTTGCGGTATCTTTCTTCTGCCAGCATGAGTGGTGTTTTGAATTTCCTTGCATAAGGTCTGGGCTTTGGATCAATAGCAGGCTCTGGGGGTGGTGGAAGTTTAATTGGAGGAATAAATACTTTTTTTGGTCGAGGGGGTTCCTCTGGCTTTGATGTGTGCACTGGAATTGTTGAGGGAATTTCAGTGACTGATGGAAGTGGCATCTCGGGTGACTTTTCATCATGCTTTTTCTCCCTTGCTTTGGTTTCTGTGACTGTAGTAATATGTCTTGCTTCTTTTTCCTTCTGTTCGAGCACAGAAGGTTGTGGAGGAGGTGGAGGAGGTGGTGGGGGAACATGAGCAGTTTGTTTTTTCTGCCACTTAGCCTTGGGTGGATCTGACTGCTTAGGCTCAGGCTTGGGCACTTTGAATAGAGGTCGGCCCTTTGGCTTTCCAGCATTTGGTTGGGTCGCTGAGTTGAGTTCTTGTTGTGACGGGGGAGGTGGGAGGAAGTCTTGTGGAGGTGGGGGAAAGAATTCAGCCTCTGCTTCAATGGCAGGTGGAGGAGGTGGTGGTGGAAGGGAAGGATCACTATCCTGCCTCATGGCCAGATGAGGACGAGGAGAGATGTGATCTGTGACTGGAGATGGAGGAGGAGGAAGAGAGAACTCAGACTCAGAAGGTGGCGGAGGAGAAGTTGGAGGAGGGGGGAAGTGAATTTCAGGCTGCGATTTCTTTTTTATCATTCCCTTTGGATTCAAGTTGCGACTCTTGATGTTCTGCTCAGTCTTTAGACTCTTCACATTTTGTTCTGATTTTAAATTCTTGGTGTTCTTTTGTGTACTGGTGGTGTGCTCTGTTGTTACGCTGGTCTGAACCTGTGTGACTGTCTTTATTCCTTGTGTTTGCTTTGTGGTTTCAGTTGTTTGTTTAGTCTCTTTTGTGTCACACTCAGCAGAGCACACAGCAGCACTTTCATCAGTTTTCTCACCTGTCTGTTTTCCCACATGTTTCTTTATGAGTACAGGACCAGGGTTTTGTTTTTGTTTTACTTGCTGCTCTTTTGCATGTATCTTCTGTGAGAACTGGGATGATTCCAATTGGCCAACTGATGTCATACGATTGGTTTCAGAACTTTGCTCTCGAGTGACGATCTGACTTTGATCAGATTTGACCACCGTTTGCTTTTGTGTACTAACACCTGTTTCAGTTCTCTTGGGCATATTTTTTGAAGGGGGTGGATTGGAGGGCTCAGCCTTGGGTGTAGCAGGGCATTCACAAGCTTCTTCTTGAGTATACACTGAAATACTTTTGGAAGTTTTAACTCTACCGGAAGGATTTGTTTTTGATCTATGACCTGACTGTTCTTTCTTCTTCATAAGACATTTGATGGTTCCATGAACATCTCCCTTGATCACCTCCTCCTTCTCTATCTGGTTTTGTTCCTGCTCATAAAGAGATTTTATCGACATTTTAACATCACCTTCTGTGCTAGCTCTTCTTTGCATAGGAGGTGAGGATACTGGTTCCAGTAGGAGCTGGATGGTGCCCTTGACATCACCCTGTTCACTCACTTGATGCTGGACGAGTTTCTTCTCAGTTGATGCTTCCTGTAAATTCAGTAAAGCTGCCTGGATATCACCTCTAACAACTTCCTCTTTCTCAACCTCTTTTACTGCCTGCTTTGCCTCTTCAAGGGATTTCAAAGTTCCCTTAATATCACCAGCCACTACATCCTCAATAATTACTTCATTCTTAGCAGTGGTTGAACGTTCAAGACTTTCAAGGGCACCCCTGATGTCCCCACGGACAATCTCAGGTTTCTCCATTTCTTTGAGTTGGCTCTGGGCTTCTTCCAAAGATCTGAGTGTGGTGTTGATGTTGCCTTTGACCACCTCTTCTTTTTCAACAACTTTGCGCTGATTCACTGCTTGTGTAAGTGAGTCAAGTGCTGCTCTCAAGTCTCCCTTTACAATCTCCTCCTTCTCAACATTGTTCAATGACAGGACTGGTTCCATCATAAAAACTTGCACTGTGTTGTGAACATCCCCAGGAACAATATCATCTTCAGCTACAGTTCGTCCAATTGCATGACGACTGTTCCTCAGGATCAATTTCGTATGCTCCACGTCACCTCCAATAATCTTTTCTTTAGCTGTTTCGTCATATGTTTCATCTGATCCTAACTGAAGTTGTCTAAGGTAGTCCAGTGCTCCAGACTCGATACAAGTTGAATAGAAACTCACATTACCTCTCTCTGAATCACATATTTGTATTTTAGAAGACTGGTCTTTGGCATCACTGTTGTACAATAGCCTATGCAGAGTCCCACGGACATTTCCTTTAACAATGTCCTCTTTTACAAGTCCACTATCTTCTTCCTTGTTCAACAGGGAGTATATAGTCATCCTCACATCTCCTTTCTCATCTTCTTGAATTAAAATACCATGTTTTGCTGCTCCGTCCTTCTTCAGCAGGTTGTTGATTGCTTCTTGTATGTCTCCTCTAACGATCTCTTCCTTCTCAATATTAACATCCCTCTCTTGACTAAAGAGCTGTTTGACAGTTGTGTTGATATTTCCCCTCTCCTCTGCATCAATGGTGATGCCTCTCTCTGCTGTCTCACGTCTATTGAGCAGGTTCATCATGATGTTATTCAGGTCTCCTCGAATAACCTCCTCTCTCTGGATCTCTGGAGTCTCCTGGTTCAGCAGTTTGTACTTGGCCATCCTAACATCACCAATCTCATCTGCTTCTATAATTATCCCCTGTGAGTCAACCATTTTCTGACTGTAAAGTTCCTCTAACGTCTCCTTGACACTTTTGCCAATGATCTCTGTCCTCTCCACATTGGTCTCATTAAACTCAGTCAGTGCTGTAGTTTCAAAAAGCCATGTTGTTGTCTTGACGTCAGCTTTGGGAATTTCCTCACGAGAAATCACGATTTCTGTTCCATCACTGTCTTTGATGCGATCAAGAGGTTCTTTTTCAAAAAGCCACACTGACTGTTTAACGTCACCCTTCAGCACTTCCTCTCGTGTTACTTTTTCCATATCGTCATATTCGGAACCCTCTCCACGGATCTTGTCAATTGTACGCGTTTCAAACATCCATGTGGCACTTCTCACATCACCTTTTTGTATTTCACTTACACTAACAGTTCTCACATATTTCTGAGACATGTCATCATTTTCAAAGCGCTGCATGTTTGTTTTGACATCTCCACCCTGAATATCTGCAACTGTCTTTAGAGTAACCTTCATATCCTCAGTAATTTCATCAAGGGGTTGTGTTTCAAACCTCCACCTTGCTGTGCTAACATCCCCTTTCTGTATATCTTCCTCAGTAACAGCTTTGATAAGATAAACCTCATCTGTGTCTCTTATTGAGTCTAGTGGCTTTGTCTCAAACAACCATCTTGCCCCGATGACATCACCTCGCAGAATTTCCTCTTTGGTGACTGTAGTAACTTCATGAAAGTGTCCTTCTTTGTCTCGAATAGCATACAATGGTTGGGTCTCAAACATCATGGTGTAGTTTTTTACATCTCCTTTTTCAATTTCCTCTCGTGTGATGCTCTGAAGTTTGTTGATCTCTGTCTCCGAAGACTCCTCTTGAATCTTATCCAGGGAATATGTTTCAAAAATAAAACGACCTTTGTCAACATTCCCTCCTTGAACATCTGTCACTGTACGCACCTCTTTGGATTCTTCAGCGTACTCCTTGATCGCATCAATTGGTTGATTTTCAAACATCCAAGTGCAGTTGACAACATTTCCTTTCTGGATATCCTCAGTCTGACGAGACTTTAGTTTCTGCATGGTCTCCTCAGAAGTGGAGGTCATGATATCAGGTGCCTGGGTCTCAAATATATACTTCATCCTTGATACATCTCCAGACTGTATATCAATTTGTGTGACTCGTTTAAAGTTACTTTGATCCTCACCACCTTTGATATTCTCCAAGTTTTCCGTTTCAAAGAGAAAGCGGGCCAGACGTACATCCTTGCCTTGCACATCCTCTTGTTTGACTGTACAGGTTTTTAAAATAGTCTCAGATTCATCTTTGATGCTGTCAAGGGTTTGGGTCTCGAAAAGCCAGGTACAGGTTTTAACATCACCCTTCTGGATCTCTGTGGTGTCCTCTGTTTTTACCTCAGCTTTTTCGTACAGCTCATCTATCGGCTGAGTCTCAAACAGCCATCTGCAAGTCTTGACATCACCTCTTTGGATCTCAGTGGCCTCGTTCTTTCTGTTGTCCTCTTCTTCCATGTCACTGAAACATTTGATCCCATCAAGGGGCTGAGTTTCAAACAACCACTTGGCTGTTTTGACATCCCCTGATTCAATCTCCTGTTTTGAAATTCCCTTGATAATCTGGAATTTGTTTATGCTGTCATCAAACTGGTCAATTGGACGAGTCTCGAACATCCACTTGCAGCTTCGTACATCGCCCTTGACAATTTCTTCACGTCGTACTGTTTTGACTTCATGGTAATGTCCTGAGCTGTCCTGCACGGCATACAAGGGTGTGGATTCAAAGAGTACTTTGTTTGATTTCACTGATCCACTTGTGACACCCTCCACTGCTATCTTATGTGTATCCGTGCACTTGCTTAGATCCATGGTCTCAAATATCTCCTTGCAGTTGATGACATCACCCTTGTCTAACTCCTGAAGCTTAACCGTTCGTGTGATTTCTTTTTTGTCCTCCCTAATTTGCTCAAGAGGCTTACTCTCAAATAACCACCTCTGATGCCGCACATCACCTTTCTCCTCCTCCAATGCAACAACCTTTTGTAGTTTTCCAACTTCAGGCAACTCCTTCAGATTTTCCATTGGCACAGTCTCAAACAAATGCCTGGCTGATGTTACATCACCCCCAATGATCTCCTCTGGTTCAGATGGCCTGGCATTGGTATTATCTTTTAAAGTATCCATGGGCTGTGTCTCAAAGACCATGCAATGTCTTCTAACATCTGCTCCTATTATCTCCTCCTTTTCAGTTTTGGTGTTTTCCAATTCTTCGTCTTTGATTTGATCCAAGGTTTTAGTCTCAAATAGCCACCTGCCCCGATTCACCCCACCCTGATAGTTTTCTTCCATGGACACTCCACAAATGATCTTAACTTTAGTTGGGTCTTTGTTAATCATATCCAGTGGCTGTGTTTCAAAAAGCCAACGGGATGTTTTTACATCACCTTTTTCGGTTTCTTCACGTCGCACAGTTGTAATCTCCAACATCTCACCGGAATCTCCCCGAATGACACACATAGGTTGTGTCTCAAACATTTTTGTTGTAGTTTTGACTTCGCCTTTAATCTCTTCCAGTTCTGACTTCAGTTGTAGGAAGTGTGACTCATCAATTGTCTCAGTATGGCCAAGGGAATCAAGATGCTGAGTTTCAAACAAGTATCTGGCAGTTTTTACATCTCCTCCTGCAATGTCTTTGGTATACACCACCTGCTCCTCTTCATCATCCTCTTGGTAAATTTTATTCATAGAATCCAGAGGCTGTGTCTCAAATAACCAGGTTGCAGTTCGCACATCTCCTCTTGCTAGATCTGTTAGTTTTCTACCATGCTCTATTGAGTCAGGGGTTTCTGTACCCAGAGCATCAATAGGTTGTGTTTCAAACATCCAAGTTGTATATTTAACATCTTTCCCGGCAATGATTTCCTGCTGCGCAATGTTTCTGCTTTCATTCTCCTCTGGTGTGTCATCTTTGATGGCATCAAGTGGCTTGTTCTCAAACATCCAACGCATAGATTGCACCTCACCTTTCAGAATCTCATCCCATTCCAGATACTCTCTTTCCGGGCTCATACATTTCCCAGGACTGCTGCCGTTGTTCTCAAACACATAGCGTGCTTGCTGCACATCGCCACTAACTTCCTCATCACTGTCCATGTGAGAGTGCTCCATTTCAGTAATGAAGTCCCTCTCCAGGTTTTTGCGCACCTCTGGATGGATATGCTTGTACAAGCGTTTCAGCTCATAGAGGTTCCTCTGCTTGGAATACTGCTCCTTGCTGATTGGATATTTTTGGGTAACATGTTGATCAGGTGGCTGGGGAGAAGTACAAAGCCCTGGGACTTCAATAGGGACCTGAAGGAGGTCGGCGGTTGGTGGTGGTGGAGGAAACTGCTCAGTGGTTTCATAATGGGCAGATGAGGAAGCAGAGCTAGAGGACGTCGTCTTCATAGTTTTGGCAACAGACTCATAACTACCTCCTGTTGCAACTTTGGATGACACATTTACTGGCGCCCACTGAAACTGGTTGTAATCAAGATCAATCTTTGTTGTTGAGGGAGGAAAAGACAATAATTGTTTCAGTAAACATACTGTCACTGAACACTGAAATATTATAATTGCAAAGCTTTTTTAAAAATCTGTTTTATAACATGTCCCCTTATTTGTAGGTAAAGTTAGATAGGGATTGAAGAATTAGATTAGAGTGACATCCCTATTTAATTAAAATAATGCATGGCCAGGACTTATTTAAGTGTGGGAACAAGATCCTAATGTGTAGCCAGTCGTGGGAATGAGATAATCAAGTCATGGCCACAGCTCAGTAATGCGAGGGAACAAGATAAGTGCAGACATATAGATATGTTGTGATCATGTCGTGAAAACCGGTGTGTGCGTTTACAGTATATTAGTGGTGTAACGGTTGGGATCAATGCATTTAAAAGGCAATCATTAAAATTAATTCTGGGAAGCAATCATAAATTCATTATTATCAATTATAATTTATATAAATTGATTATCATCAAAAAAGTATTACAAAAAATTAATGGCTTTAAACTGATGTGTAAATAATTAAATAGGCTAGGAAGGTAATTTGCCTATAACTCTGATACTTAAAATAGTCATTCTGTACCTCATCATCATCATTCGCAAATTAACGGTAGGCCTACTCCAGATTCTGAACAAAGGTTTATACCCCTAGTGTATACAGGGTTTTATGAAAACCACGACATAGACACTAGAAAAGTTAACATGCATAATTTATTATTAACTACTGTTTGTAACATCTTTTAGTACAGAATGTCAATTTTTTCCAATTAAAACAATTAATTTTTATTTAAATAGTATACAAAATACTAAACAATGAACATTTCAGGTCTATAATTTACAACACGTAGATAAAATAGATTATTTATTAATTGTAAAAACTCTACTTTATTGTTCTTTTCCACACACTCCACTTCCCTCAGGTTAATAAATCATGGCCACACATTATTTTTTATTAAATAGGGATTTGTAATTAGAGATTTAAAAGATAAAATAAAAAAAATAAAAAATCAGTAGCATTTCAAACACTTTGTCCTATCAAGAAGTATCGTACATCTTGGTTTTCTGCTTCCAAAGATGTAAATGTACTGACCCTCAGCTTTCAAATTATTAAAAAATTAGATGTTTCCTTACAATACATCCGATTGGTTGGTTGGTGAAAGGAGGGGGGTTCATTGTGTGATCATGGACCTTCATTACCTTGATGTGCTTGCTTGGAGTGGCTTCTTCTATGTTTTTTTCATGTTGCTGTTTTAGTGCTTGGGTGGAGATTTTAGGTAGCTCCTGTTCTCCAATCACCACCACTAAAGCATACAGGAAGAAGAGTTTAATGAAACGTGCATGACAAAGGAAATCTCACTTAACCCTTTCCCTCCACAATATAAAACTGTAACTTTGGACAACATGAATCTATAACTGTGCATTGATTCATTCATGCATGTTGCATAGCATTTAAAAAAACAAAAACAACATCAGCCCATATTATTTCAGTTCAGTCTGTGTAATGAACGTACCTTTTTCATCAAAATGGTCCCCAAAACTAGACGATACATTCTGCTTAATTTTTTGATCCTGTGACATCTGCAGCGACAAACACACATATACATAATGTTAACACTCACAAACAATTCTTTTATAGCAGCTTTTTTTTGCATTCTTGTGTACAACTGCTGTACCTTGACATCGTGACTCTCTCTCACAGTACTGCTCACACTCATTTCAGATGAGCTCATCACCTCCTGTCGATAGATACGACAACTTTTGTAACATAACCCCATACTGTACATAACACACACACACACGTTCTGGTATACAAGGCTCTTATTGTCCATCCTGCCATGTTTCATCATGGTTCGTTTACTTATACATGCATAACGTACAGCATGTGTGTGTTTTACTCTTTAAGAGTGCTTTTCATTTGGAAGGCAGTATTTTCGGGAAGCTAAAGTAACACAACCCCACAAAGAATGAAGCTAGTTTATGAGTCAAATTTATAGTCGGCTTTACATAGCCTGATATCTGTTAGTCTAGCTGTATTGTAATTGGTAATGCACGATGATGTTAAAGGCAAACATGATGCCTACTGAAGATTTGGTTCAGTATAGAGCGGTGCGTGCTAGTGCTGCATGGTACCTCTCTCTGCTGGTAGTGGTATTGTGTGACAGTGCTTTGAGACGAGGACGAGGAGCTGACTTTCTGACTCTCGAACTGTTTCTTCACACTGGCCAGCCCACCTGGCAGAGAGCATGCTTCAGAGTCTTCCATGACCTACACACACATAAACACCCATACACACACACGGATATCACTGAGACGCTGTTGCTTAGTTTGTCCTGTAGGCAGAAGCACGATGCTGAAAAACAATAAGAGTGACATCTCTCTCCCTCAGGCCCTTTCTCTTAGATTAGTTCACACAGTGATAAATATTAATCAGGAAGTGGAAGAGGAAAGCGGAACCCTGTCTCTCGTCTCCGTACACTGGAAGCAGTAAATCGATAGCTCTGTGTGTGTGTGTGTGTGTGTGTGTGTGTGTGTGTGTTTACCACACTAGCAGGACTTTTCTCCTCCTTGCTGACAGCAGCCTGGTACAAGGCCAGTCGTTCTTTCAGAGGGACGGTCTCGACTTCACCTTCAGGGTCTCCTAATGAAACACCTACGCTGCCTGCAGCTGAAATACAAACACGTTTTTTTTTTTTCAGCCATCATGATGTTAAATCTCCAAACTATACACAATGTTCAAAGAGTTTGAAGGTTTACATCAGTGGTAGTTGTATAAGGTACAGCGTCTAGCTGGGCTGAACCACAACAGAAAGTGAACTTATCTTGATTTATAGTCAGGTTCTTTGACCAGTGGGACACCTCATTCTGCTTAGTTTGGTTTGGCTCATGAGTATGAGGTCATATGAGATTTACATTTATGTCATTTGGTAGATGCCCTTATCCAGAGCCACTTACATTCATCTCATTTATACAACTTATATACAGTTGAGGGTTAAGGGCCTCACTCAAGGGCCCAGAAGTGGCAGCTTGGCGGTGCTGGGATTTGAACTCATGACCTTCATAATGGCGTAATATTTCATTACAGCATGTGCGATGTCTGTCTCTGTCTCTCTGTCTGTATCTCTGTATCTGTGTGTGTGTGTGTGTGTGTGTGTCCCTCTCTGTCCAGCTTTCTGTTTCTCTGTCTTTCTTGGTCACTCTCTCTCTCCCTTTCTCTCTCTCATTCTCTATCACACTCTATGTCTCCCACTGTCTGTCTCTCTGTATATCACATTTTCTTTCTGTGTGTGTGTCTCTATCTCATTATTTTGAAACAATTTCCCTCATGTGATCTATCTATCTATCTATCTATCTATCTCACATTCTGTCTCACTCTGTGACTCAGTCTTTCTCACTGTCTCTCTCTCTCTGTCTCTAACTCTGGTTGTCTCTCTCTTTTTTCTCTTTTTTTCTCTTATTGTGTCTCTCTTTCTCTCTCTCTCTTTCTGTGTATCTCTTTCTGTCTCACTCTGTCTCACTTTCTGTCTTACTCACTTTCTCTCTCTTTTTGTCTCTCCCACTTTCTGTATCTCTCCTTCTCTTTCTACGTGTCGCTCTCTTTCTTGCTCTGTTTCTCTCATCATTTACTTCTTGTACTCTCTCTCTCTCTCTCTCTCTCTCTCTCTCTCTCTCTCTCTCTCTCTCTCTCTCTCTCTGTCTTTGCCACCCTATGTCTTAGTCTCTCTCTCTCTCTCTCTCTCTCTCTCTCTCTCTCTCTCTCTCTCTCTCTCTTTAACTATGGTTAGACCTACAGGATTATTGAGGTATGTGGAATGAGGGATGCTATTGTAAAAAAGTGTAAAATGAAAATGTCAGATCCATCAATCACCCCAGATTTATTGAGGATTAACATCATCATCACTGCCACAAAGATTTTAGATTAACCTTCAGTTTAAGTGGAAATCTTTCCATAACATACTATTAACCGCTGTGTTTTTCTAATGTTCCCAAAAATCCTGACAATAATTAGAAACACAAATGGCTCTAATACACTGAGCAGCAGTGGTAAGTATTCTGTAATAATAATAACCAGATGTCAGTAACATCTGAAAATGCATATTTTTAAAGTGATGGCTAAGTGCTTACAGATTTAGGCCCCTTGCCATTACTGTGTCATAAACCCGCATGCTTCTCTTACATCAGTTAAGCACTGCAAGCACATCATGTGACAAAGATATGTTCCCCAGGCTGTTAATTTTAACAGGGCTGCTATTTAGAGCATGTCACAGTAAAGCTATCCAGGCAGAGAGAGAGAGAGAGAGAGAGAGAGAGAGAGAGAGAGAGAGAGAGAGAGAGAGAGAGAGAGAGAGAGAGAGAGAGAGAAAGAGAGAGGCCTCAAATAGACCAGGTTTTAGTGGCAGCTGGTCAGAAACTTTAAACCTGAAACATAGAGGACACACGACACTCTTTAAACATAGGGATGGAGGGATGCAGAGACAGAGGGACCGCACACACAAATATCAGGTCCTCACATACCATGAGGACCTGATATTTGTGTGTGCGGTCCCTCTGTGAGGATGTCAAGCTTAGATGCATTACAATGCTGTGGAGTAAAAATCTAAATCCTGCTCTGCATCATGTTTCAGAGGAAGAACTTCCTGGAAGTGGAACTTCCTAAAAGTCAGAAGCGTGAGAATGTATTTCCAGAAATCTCCTCTTGTCCCATAATTCAGTGCCACACTAATCTATTTACACTCAACTACTATTATTTTTATTATTATCCTTATTATAAGGATCACATTCGATATAAGAATAAAAATGACTGAAAATATTTTTAGGGCTGTTAAGTATCTCTCTCTCTATCTCGCTCTCTCTCTCTCTCTCTCTCTCTCTCTCTCTCAGATATTTCTAGTGCTCGTCTCTATTCTGAGCGCACTTACACAGTCTCAGACATACAGGCCATTTTAAACGGGCCCCATTTTGAGACATCCAAATGAAACTTTTATACGTTCTTTTCTTTACAGCTTTATAGTCAAGAATTTCCTTGGATCCCATGTCCTTTCTCAATCATGCCCCAAAGTTTAAGTAAAACATTTAAGACTGACTTAAAACATGTTTTCAAAAAAATGTAAAAGTCAACATGGTCATATAAAAAAAATGATGAAGGTTCAGGTTGGATTATGGGGCGGAGTTTGTGTTTGTACCTTTTCTTGCGATGTCATTCATAGAAAATTGAAATAAATCCAGCCCCATAACCTTCGCTAGTTTAAATTCAGTCACAGAAACAAAGTCTCGAGAGCTCAAAAAACAACTGAAACTCTCGTTCACTTTTTAAACACTGTGTAATCTTTAATTACTTGGTGCTCATGCAAATCCGGCTCATTAATATTCATTTTCAGTGAGAGCACAACATGTGAACGCACCATGCGTAGTCTAGCATCACTCATATTTCATTTGATCATCAATGACCAGACTTGGTCTTAAGTGCTAAAAATGAAATGATTAGGTTAAATGTGAATAGAACTGGAAGATCTTGAAAATGCTCAGGTGTCACAATTTCTTCTCAATTATTTTAGTATTGTAGGCTAAATAACAAATAATACATTATTAAATTCAAGAAAAATAATAAGTACATTGCAAACTGTAGGTGTATTTTTAAATCTAGTCCAACACGTTTGATGCCACATGTTTTATACTCTCTGCCCCGTCTCAGTAAAACGGTACTCACCTTTTGTAGCTCGATTGCTGACAATATCGATACAGAGTCACTTGGATGATACAGATCCCACCTGGAGATTCCAGCTATCTCGCTAAGTCTTGCCTGGTTTTGAGTGTGTATGAATGTATGAGTGTCTGGAGACCAGCTCCTGATTTCTGTCCCGTTCACTTCAGAATGGCCGAAGACCGAGACAGCTGGTTTTATTTTAGAGAAACACCCCCTCACCCCCTCCCTCATCCCCCGCCCCCCTCCCTTCCCTTTAAAAAAAGATGACCAGCATCAGGAGCATGGTGGCCCTTTTTTAGCTCAGCTACCAGACATGCCCTTAACCTGAAGTCATAGAGAGAGACAGTGTCAGTCAGTCATATCTCACACACTCACACACACTCACATGCACTCATACACACTGAGACATCCGGTTCAGTCACGCTCACCTTAAGTAAGACTGACAAAATAGATACTCGCAGAAAGAATGTTTTCAGTAATCGCTCACTGAGAGTTCCCGTTAGTGAGTGTCAGTAAATGAGGATGATTATGCAAGATTTATAATAAAAAACAAAATCAAAAAACAAATTAAATATATAAATATTTAAATAAATATATATAAAATATATATATATATATATATATATATATATATATATATATATATATATATATATATATATATATATATATATGTGCACAGTATATACATCCCATCAATAGCTATATTTAAATGATGTTGTATTACTTATTTGCTATTTTCCCTTAAGCATGTTTATCATAAAGCGCTTGTTCTAATACGTTCTAATA
>CM042560.1:2990000-3232500 GCA_023630585.1 Cranoglanis bouderius | reverse complement strand
TTTTGTCCAAGTGAACATGATATTCTATTCTATGATATAGAATATGATTCTACTCTATGGACCATAATTCAGTTCTAGTGAATATAGTATTCTATTGTACTGAATATATTCCATATTATTGTCTATTCCATTCACCAGTCTAATAAAGACATTCGTTCGTATTATAGTGAATAGAATTCGATTGTACTGAATAATCTACCCTGATAAATAAATTCTATAGTGTGCTAGTTCTATCCTAGTGATTGCAGTTCTATTGTGTTCTATTAACTACAGTTCTATCCTAGTGAATATAGTTTTCTATTCTAATGAATTAATTTTATTCTAACCTCACCCTAGGATCAAATTCTGTTCAGTAGAATATAATATAGTCTATTGAATTTGATTCTAGTGAAACTGTATTCTATTCTACTGAATATATTTGCATATATTATTTTCTATTCCATTTTAATAGAATTTTAATCTAATGAACATACACTATTCTGATGAATGGATACTATATTGTTCTACTTCTATTCTATTTTATTCTAGTGAAATGCGATTATATTCTATTGACTATACATCTATACTGTTGAATATATTCTATTCTATTGACTTTATGTCTATTCTAGTGAATATATTCTATTCCATTCTACCCGGTGTCCTATTTATTGAATATATTCTATACTACTCTATTCTATTCATTAATAGATTCAGTATGTCCTATTGAATATATTCTGTTTCATTGTAATGAATCTAAAAACATGGTGTATTCAAGTTATAATTGTGAATGTACGCTTCTGACACTGGAACTCAAACATACGATACACTCAAGTACATTCAATACATTGAATACATTCAAGTGGTTAAACTCATGTGATCTCTGTTCCTGGGCAACCGCCAAATATCAAAATGCTCGCAGTGACTGGTATTCTGTTTTATGATTCTTTTTCTGCTGAGATAGATAATACAATAAAGCTTTTAAACTGGCAATGCTGGGCGTCATTAATACAGAATCATTGGCCGCACTTGCACCATGTCATACACCAGTCATTCCTGATATCATATGCTGTCATAAGTTGTCATTATGTTATCAGTAATTGTAATGATAGCTGTGCTATAGTAAAAACTATGATGTTTCAGACTTCAATAAATTAAAAATATTGTTGTTGTATAAGACATGTTGTATGACTGTGAGCTTGTTTCGTGTTGGCCGAGGTTGATTCGTATTTCCACAGCAGCGCAGCATAATTTATTACAGTATTTAAGTGCAGTTCACAGAGATTGATTTAGAAATTGTTTACAGTTCTATAAAATGACAGCACTGGAGCTCAGCTCGGCTGAGCTCACCGTTCACATAAACTAAAGATATAGACCTTTAGATCTACTGTGCTCCTGCCATATTGAGAGATTACATCATGAACAGGCAATTTCGACTTCTGTGAACTCGTGAGTAACGCAGCGGGAGGTTGTTCATATGGAATCTTCTCAGAAACCTGTTGAACACAGCCCTGATGGAATGTAGAATAAATGACGGCTGGTGCTCATGTCATGTGTTAAGACGTGAGAAGGACCGCCACACATCCTGCGTGCCGAACATCTTGTCATTGAAGCATGAGTGATTGGAGCCATGCCTGGACGCACAGTCCCGTTTTAACAAAGCCGTAAGTATAAACCAGTCACTGCGAGAGAGCCGCTTTTAGCCCGAGCTCCACTCATAGATTTAGCTATGAGTCTGTACTGAGGCCTGGATGACAGCATGCCTGTGTGTTCTTCACTTTTAGACATGAGGCCACCCTGTGCACCAGTCAGCCTATAATTAGCATCCTTTGCATGACAGGACTTAAGCAGGAGACTGCTACTGTTAGCCTGGCTTTATCTTATACAAAATAGTATTATTATTTTGCTGAAAGGGAGCACGGCTTTACAACAGGCTTATCGCTTATACTATGGGAAGAGTAACAGATGGTCATACAGTACACATATCACGCTTATCAACCTGTCAGTAAACAGTTATACTGTGAATGCAAATGTTCAACCCGGTGCAGTATGTTCCAGGAAACACACTGTTAAGTCCTCTCATGCTTCCCTGTTATGATGCGTCCTATTTTTTTACAGCGACAAAATTTGTTTAATATCAGCTTGCTATTCGAATAATCAAATCATCACTCTGCTGTCTAACATAACACACCAAAGTTTTTGTTTTGCTCCAGACTTGGCATTTTGAAACACAGAACGTCTCATGTCTTCTCCTGAAAATACCGAAAGGAATCTCTGCCCTACATGCAAAAAATATTAGAACACAATCTTCAGAGGTTGTCCTATTTACAAGAAGATATAAATAATCAACATATCATATTGCCCTCTGTTGGTTAGCATATGCAAGCACGCCTTCTAGTAAACATGAAATGACAAAGACTTCACTACCAGATCAGTTTAACCTTCAGTGTCGCGCTTTAAAAAAGCGGTTTAAAAGTTTTCACGCCCTCTGCTGTCTGTGAGGTGAATTACAAATGCAATGCAGACACTGACAAGCCTTTAATCTCCCACAGACTGGCCATGCCCAATCTGTTATATACACACCTTCATTTTCATCCCAGTTTTTGGGTCATCTGCCAATTCTGACCCAGCGGTCAGCTCTCTCCTACACATGGCCAAAGGTTTGTAGACACCTGACCATCACATTCATACTGTATGTGCTTGTTAAACATCCCATTCCAGATTTATTACCCCTTTGCTCTTATAATAACCTCTACACTTCTAGGAAGGCTTTCCACTAGATTTTGGAACATCCACAAAACAAGTTAGCTCCTAGTATCACTTGTATATATTTTATATGCATAACATTTAATGTTCCTGGCAGAAAACTTAAGGTTACTGCTTTACTGCAGACTGTCTCAAAGTGCTCACACTGGAGTCTCCTTCCAAAAATGCTAATGCTAATGTCCCCTCACAGAAAACATCACCATATCAATGATTTACAAGTCCCTGTGTGAGTTGTTACTGCAGAAATGAACATAGAACGAGTGCATCAATATAAACCTGTGATTTGTAGCCGGAACCACATGTACCGTCATGCTGCTGTTTTAGAAAATGAATCAACATTTCCTGACCAATTGGATTTGTGAACTGAACAAAGCTGCAGTATGATAAAAGCTGATCTTTAGATATATATGAGGTCTAGAGACATGTTTAAATTTTACACAGAGCACCTTTAAAGCACACAGATTGCCAGGATGAGAGAAAGTCTAACAAACCTCGCTGCTGCTCGTCCTGTCCGTCTCCCTGTGTTCCCCTGCCTGCTTCATAAATCATTCAAGTGGACCAGAGAGAGAGAGAATACAGAACGAGAGTGAGAGAGAGAGAAAGAGGGAGCAGAAAGTTTGTGAATTATTAAACCGCACTGAGGAATAGAGAGGTCATGTTTCATGTTTTAGTGTGCCAATGTAGTTGGATCTGTCCCAGTTCTCTCTTCCTCCTCAGAAACGAGTAATGCTTTAACACACTCTTCATTCCACTGCACATGTGGCAGCAAAAAACCCGACACAAAAACACATGGAGAGAGGAAATTCAGGGTTCAAGTGAACTGTAGCCAAGAACCTTGTAGAGATTTCAGATTAGATTTCCCCCGGCTGAAATGTGACATTGTTCTAAATGGCCTCACTACACGTTAATAAATGCCCCGATATTTGAATATTTGTTGCCTTATTATTTAGTTATTCATCTTAAAGCATGTTATTGAGTAATTACTACAAATTATTCAGTAAATACAGTGAAACTAGTAGACACACTGACTAATTTAATTAATCTTAGTAGTAGTAGTATACTATTTAACAGTAAGCAAATAGTATTATCCTATACCTGTGGTGTAATTTTAAAATTTCCTAATAATATAGTTCTGAAAACGACTGGCTTTCCTGAACTGAAGTTTGTTTATTTTTAAAATATCTCTCAACTACCTTAATGTTATAGCACTTTAAGGTCTGATTACCCCAAAAAGTGAAAAGCGATATTACATTTACATTAAAGAATACTTTTTACTGCTTGATTTAGTGCAAGTAATAAAAATATATTTTAAAAATATGAAAAATTTTTTTAGGTCGGTAGTTGGTAAACAGTTGCCGTATGGCAACAATGTGCAATGGTGGAAAGTATCATATAGTTAAAAAATAAGATTTATAACAATCTCATAATTGTTTTTGCTACCTAGCATGTAAAAGTTATATCTTTTAGAAAGGAATTACAGCTGTAAAAAGTATGTGGATGGATTTACTCACTCAAACTACATACAAAAACTGCATCTAAATCCAAGAAGTATCTTTTTAATCCTTTCTCAAGTTAAAGCCTCTTTTTTCCAGTTACATAGGAAAATAGTAGTTTCGTATCATTGCCTATGAAAAATTTGGAGATCAATTAATTGTTGCTATATGGCAACACCATGCTGTAAAGGGTCCAAAACTGAATTAATTAGGCTTATATCTGTTTCTTTACAGCACAAACAGTAGTTATACAACAACGTGATCATCTTGTGACTTTCACTGTGTAAGGATGATCACGCTTGTTAAAGTGACTCCTTATATAATGTGATATTAGGAGGAAGATATCCTTGGCAAGGTTAAAAAGTAAATTAAAATCATTTCCCTCATTGTTTTAGTGAAACACAAAGTACGTCTTACACCTCAAACAAAAAGTATAAGTCAAAAAACTCAATTTTGGTCAAACCTTTTTCGTCTTGTTTTGGCTGCCAGAATTCAACAACAGATACATCTTATGAGTCTTCCCAGACTGCCACACATATTTGTAGCCTTTTCCAGTCACCATTTTGAAAACATGGATGGGGAAATGAAAATATTGAAAGTATTACATAATATAAGACAATTAAACATGATCAGTTTCTACCAGCAGGAGAAAATATGACTAGCCCAATTTGACTAGCACACGTCTGAGAGGAATATGTTAAGTTTTATTAGAGCACTGAAACACAAAGCTTACCATTTTGATTAAATTTGTGCATGGCTTGTTTAAAGGTGCAGTTAGTATTGTTTACAATTGTTTCCAGACCTGAAATAATCATACAATTGTAAAATATACCTCAGAAAAACTGTTATTTTCAAAATAGCCTTCTAGTGAAGTGATTTCTTGATTTTAGGCTTTTCTGGGCCAGAAATTAGGTCCGCCCCCCAGCTGGAACACATCCCTGGGCTTTCTCATGAAAAGGTAACTCATAAGGTCTGTGTAATTTATGCAGAACATGTGGGGTTGGATTTTTTTTTTTAAATTACAGTTGCAATTTGCCTTGCAGACAGCAGAGGGATCCAGAAATTACAAAATGCCCCTTTAAATTCTGAGCAAAGCATTTAAACAGATTGAAATAGTATGAAAATTGTAGCTTGGCTTGTTTGTTTGACATTTTGACATTATTAATTATTAGATATTATTATCAAACTTAAATGTAAACTTAAACATTTTTCTTATTCATGTAAATTGAAGTTCATTGCGGTACTTAAAATCTGTAATCAGCGATATATATTAAGCAGCCTGAAGAAGCAGGATTTGTTTTTTTATGTTTAAATTGTGGCGGTTACTCAGAAATGAGCCAGTTAACAAGGATCTTCATTTCAATCTAGGGCTTGATTTTATAGTAAAATCCCACACCACTTGATGTGGTGGGTGAGACCACATCTGCAACTCTGCCCCATTTCACAAGGCTTTACTACTAAACATGGCTCGCACTGTACATACCGAGGTTTCAGAGTTCAGATATAAAACGTGGAACAAAGACAAAAATTCAACCACGTGTTTTTTTTTCCTGTTGTGCAATACATGAGGTTTGAGAGGTTTTGTTAGTTTTTAATGCTGAGCTGTCATTAAAGGAATACTCAAAACCTTTTGAAACTAATATCTATCCATAGCATCTGTAGAATATTGTATGTGTGATAACCATAGTCAAAGAACTTCAACACTTTTCCCTGGACTGAACACAAGACCTTATGATTGCAGTCTAAGGGCAGTTGTTGGGGCAGTCACTAAACTGTAACAACCTGCATTTTTGTCTTATTACTGTACCTTCAAGAGAGAGAACAAAGAGAGGCTCATGAAGGCCTCTGTTTACAGCTGCTATAACGTAAGTGATAACATTGTCACGGATGTTCCACAACTGTAAATGGATAAAAATAATGGATGACTTTTTTTTTAATAAATAAGAAATGATAATGCTGGAAAATTGCTGTGGTATAAGAGGAATAAATCACTGCAGGATGTGCTGTTATAGGAATATAATCAACTTCAGGGTGGTAACAGTAACTCCGATATGCATCAGGCCACATCGCACCATGCTGTTGATTATTTTCCCGTAACAGCATGTCACAGGGTGTTTTATTCCTTACATACGCAACAAATGCGGTAGCTGGAGATTAGCTTGAGAAATTGAAGGAGTATTTCTTTAAATGTTTGTCAGAACCATGGGAAACACCAGCACACACACACACACACACACACACACACACACACACACACACACACACACACACACACACACACACACACACACACACGCATACACGCATGCACACACACACAGATTTGTACACACAAATGCACACAGACAGTGTAACAATATGTTATTTAAACTTTATTTCTGGACTCTGTCTGCAACACTGGGTTTCTTATAAATAGCCCTATAATTTGCTTTGTGTATGTGTGTGTGTGTGTGTGTGTGTGTGTGTGTGTGTGTGTGTGTGTGTGTGAATGAACTGGCAGCCTCTGGGTGCTTCAGTGTGTTAGTTTGCTGTTATTTTGACAGATCAGATGAGTGTGATTCTACTTTTGACGAGTTTGTGTTAATTGTGGAAAAGCAGTTATTATCACTAAGAGATTTTTATCTTGGCCACAAGACAGACCTACATCTGGTAATGACAGACTGGTAATGTTGCAGCTCCATTGATTTCTGGGTGGAAAATAAAAATTGGACATCATTTAAAAATTTTTATCTACAGAACATAATTCCATGTTCATTTAATTAAGTGATCTCCTATTGAACCCTGTTACAACGGATATATTTTAAAAACCATTTCAGTCATATGAATGTGTCTCATTAAGGTGTCTAATGACAAAATATTCAGCAAATTCATTTCGCTCAAACTCTCACACAGTTTGCTGTGAAGTGTCAGCGGGAATCAGGAAAATATCCATCACAAGGCAAACAGAAAACACTGACCTTTCACATAGCTGGAAAATGTAATAAAAAGATATTAAAAGTGTTTAGCAACAGTGACAAACCAAGGAGTGGATGGAAAATAAGTGAACAGATTTCACAAACACCACAGCAGGAGACCTTAAACGTCCTTAGAAGCGAGTAGAATGAAATAGTTTCATTATTAAGATCATAACATTCACCTTTTGACCATTTTTTGTTACTGCTGAAAAATCTGTAACACCTAAGCTGCATTAAATGTCCTGCTGGTCTTAGGGTGTGCAAACTTTTGCATTCAACTATATTTCCAGTCCAGGATGACTCCGCCCCCACCCACATGGCATGAGGGCTCACTGACGAGAATGAAAACGATGTAAGTCATATACTATGTCCTCATCACCAGATCCCAACCCACTTGAACACTTATGGGAGATTTTGGAGAGGTGTTCCAAAATCATCATCATCGTCATCATCATCATCATCATCATCAAAACACCAACTGAGGGAATGTGTTTTGGAAGAACATTGAACACTGAAGCTGTTCTGGTGGATCATGGTGGACTAACACCTTGCTAACACACATTGTATTGTTTTTTTTCCCTTTAATTTGTCACACATCTGCATGCTATTAAAATTGAGATCTAAGTAATGGGGGATTGAAAGGATGTTCCTTTCAATTCCATTGGAAAAGCTGAAAATCTTTCCCTCACACTCCGCTCCCTCTTTTTAAACCTAACACGCACACAGGCATGCCAAAAAAGATGACTCACGTGTTTCTGAGTCGCCTGCATGGGTTATGAAATGGCTGATAACACACATTTCCTGTCAGTTGACGGACACTTTGAGCCTACTGCACAACATAGAGGAGGGTTTTTCAAATTCTTCAGTCACGTTTGCAGACGTCCGCCTCGAACACTGATTCTAGCTAGCGAGCGCCCGTTTCACCGAGGAATGTGTGAAAACATTACCTAAGACTAACAGCTTTATTCCTAATATCGCAAATGTTAGCTAGCATGACAATAACTATCCGAATGCTAATAGCTAGTTGCTACAATACAATACCAAACCAAGATAAATACAAAGTGTACACCACAATAGATAGAGTACCCTGATGGATATTGGGCCTCATTCTTGTTCTAACATCTTGTAAAAGTTTAGATTTGTTTGCAATTTAGATCTGAAAAGGCTAAAATTCTACAGATACTTAACACCAGATTTAAGTACAGTAACAACGTGTTTGTAGTCTGTTACTTCCCACCTCTGACTGTAACACAATTAACTTTTCATAGAAAAAAAAAATCAATATGGATTGAACAAAGCACTGCTTTGCTACTTACTACTTGATTTATTTATTTTTTTAAAATTATTTTAAAATTAAACTATCATTTTGTTTGTTGCACTGCTGTGGGTTGAGAGTTAGTTTCAGTGGAAGGTGTGTGCGCCCAAACTTAAGCCAAGGGTGCCAATACTTTTCATTTTTAGTGCAAATACAGAGAAATTACAAAAAATATACAAGGATTTGGTTCAATCATAATGAATGTCATTCTACACTATGTATGTAGGGCACTAGATAGGGAATACAGCACCATTATATTATAGTGTATGTATGGAGCAAACAAGGTGACTTGTGCCATATGTGATTTTGGTATCACTTATAGATGGTGCCTAATGTAAAATTAAGCTACATATAGGCAAGAATTAAACATTGGCAGACAGTCATGACATTACAGAAGATTTTTGCGCTAGACGTTAAGTGATTTCAGGCAGACATATTAATTCTGTGACCGTAGGCTATTTTTTTAGCTCCGCCCACATGTCCCGGCTTGACTCGCATGGTACCTGGGAAAGGAGGCACAATCACTCTTAAGTCGCTTTGGATAAAAGAGTCTACCATTTGGGGGGAAAGAAGGAAAATTAATAAATAATAAAAGGCATAATAAAAGTTTCAGATAACACTGAGTCATTCCTGCAGTCCCGCTTGGCTGAAGAAATGAACGTGGCAATCACGAGGGATTCAATTTGGATATCAAGTGTTCAAGTTGCGCAAAGGAAAAAGAGAAACAGCTGGTTCTCCTCAGTTCATTCTTTCACTCACTTTCACACACACACACACACACACACACACACACACACACACACACACACACACACACACACACACATCTCTTTCTCTTTCCATTCACTCTGTTTGTGTGTGTGTGTGTGTGTGTGTGTGTGTGTGTGTGTGTGTGTGTGTGTGTGTGTGTGTGTGTGTGTGACTGATATATAAACTCAAGATCCACTCCTAAAAACAGGCTCCTCAAGGGGGTCTTTGGATTCTTCTCTTTCATAAGGAAATCTGTTTTCTGTTTAAGGTTCTAGATCACAGATTTAACCGAGGGGTGGACACAAATTGTCTGAGGGGCAGGGGTGAAAATATAAAAAGGGCACCTCCTACATGCAATGGGCAGTTTGAACAGGGGCACATATACCATAGAGGCACCCTAGAGGGCACATTTTCTCTCACATCGGAGCTCCTAGTGAGGCGCTAAGTTTCTCATTTTCTTGCATGCAGGGAAGCCTATAGGGCACCGTTTCTCCACTGGAAGGGCACCCATTAGGGCACTTCATCATATTTTCTCACATATAGTGAACATCAGGTTTTCTCTGCCTAGAAGGCACTTTATCACATTTTATCTACCATAGGGGGGGCACTAGTGGGCACTTTATCATGTTTATTTACTATAGAGGCACGCTAGAGGGCTTTATTTACTATAGAGGCACCCTAGAGGGCACTTTATCATGTTTCATTTACTATAGAGGCACCCTAGAGGGCACTTTATCATGTTTTATTTACTATAGAGGCACCCTAGAAGGCACTTTATCATGTTTTGTCTACCATAGGGGCACCCTAGAGGGCACTTTATCATGTTTTGTCTACCATAGGGGCACCCTAGAGGGCACTTTATCACATTTTATCTACTATAGGGGGAGCCTAAAGCCTTATCGTGTTTTTTCTGGTGTAGGGGCACCCTAGAAGGCACTTTTGTGCCATTTCTTTGAACATGGGGGCATCCCCAAAAGTTCAAATACCATCAAAAGTAACTCAATGTTAATCAAATGTAAACTTTAATGAATTGCATTTGGATTTTTGGTCTTGGAACATTTGTACACTTACCATTCTATAAATATGCATGTTATGTTAAATTAAAAACCTTGTGGTCTCCCAAATAACCTCATACCACCAGCCTTAGCTAACTTTAAGTAGCCTAACTCACATTTATCACAGATAAAGGGATTTTAGTATGAGTCCCTATTTGCATTATCAATTTCTAGTGAATTGTTGAACTCAACGTAACTCTTGTTAAAATGTAATGTTACCATAACAACTAAGATTTTGTTAATCAGTAACAGTAGCTGAGTTAGTTCTGTATCTTAGTACAGAGTTTTCTGTTGCAGTGTCATAATTTGTTTAATTATTTGCATATCAAATATGATACTAGACATATCAATTACTTCGTAACTATTAGTGAGATCATATGTAATGCTTCTTTACAGAAATGCTCAGAAAGTGTGTTTTAAATGTAATAAACAAACACTAATTTGTACTATTAGGATCAGACTCACATTTCTGGCACTCTAGCATACACACTTTCTTTCAGATATGGACTACACACACTTACTCACCGTGTCCTGCGTTGTTGGTTTCTCAAACATGCTCTTCAGGTTGGTGAGCGGGATGTCGAACCTCTCGATGCGCCTGCTCTCCTGCAGGTCCTCTTTGGCGTCAGCAGCCTGTGTGTGTCCCGTTGCTTTCAGCTCCTCGCCTCTGCTTCCAGATTGAGTTTCCATTGTGGAAGAAATCGAACACCCGTCACTTCCCCCACGAGAGCTGAGCCGACTACTGGTGCTACGAGGACAGACACCGAGAGATGAAGAGATGGAGGGAGAGGCGAGGAAAAGGAAACGACCGAGCAGAGGAGGATGTGGAGGAAGGAACGCGTGGCACTGCTGTGATGGTGTCTGGGAGAGAGACCGGGACGGATCTGCTCGCAGGGAAGAGAGAGGGAGGAAGAAAGTAGGGGGAGAAAAAGTTAGGCTACAAATTTCTTCCAGTAAACACTCGTGCACATGTGTGCACACTCACACAGTCACACACAGACACACACACACACACACACACAGGAGAAAAAAGCTGTGTGCAATCCAGGACACACTCACATGTGCCCAGCTGGGAGGAAATGAGCTTCACTGCTGAACAAATCATGGAAACATTAAAACAGCCCTCCCTTACCCACTGCTTTTACACCAACACCCTTTCCTCTCTCTCTCCACACACACACACACACACACACACACACACACACACACACACACACACACACACACACACAGAAATCCAGTTTCCTTGTTATGGTATCCACCCAGACTGATGGAAACCTTAGCTGACCTGCGCTTTTTAAGTGAAAATAGAATTTATTATTATTTTTTTTTAATGTGTAAGTTTTATCCAAAGAGAGGTTTTCCATTTTGAACCCTTTAAAATCCCATCTTATTATCACGTAAGGAATAAAACACTTGGTTGTAGGAAAATAATCAATGACAAGGTTGTGTGATGAAGTGGCGTTACTGTCAATACCCTGAAGCTGTTAATTTCCTATAACAGCACATCCCAAAGTGGTTTATTCCTCTTATAACACAGCAGTTTGCCAACGATTTATAACAAATTACAATTTACTGATAAACAAGAAGCCATACTTTTTTTCTTTTTTTTTTTATCTGTTTGTTGTTTAACGTCTGTTAAACAAGTTATTTTGTGTTGTCAAGCACACAGCCTAGTGAAGACCTTGACTTCAGATGCCAGGTCCAGAAGGGTTAGTCACACACTATAAATTGGAGAGACAGAGAGAGAGAGAGAGAGAGAGAGAGAGAGAGAGAGAGAGACAGAGAGAGAGAGAGAGAGAGAGAGATCATCCTAATGCACATGGTCCTAATGTCATGAGAAGCTGAGAGCTGTAAGCAGAGAAATGCTTCATCAGAGGAATGCATTATTCAACTCACAGAAACACAGCTCACTTACACACACACACACACACACACACACCCACACACACACAGAGCAATTCACCTACACATAATTTGCAGTAGTAATTTGTTTCGTCTGCCTGATAAGCATAAAATTTCAAACATTTCAAACATTCATTGAATTCTCCAGTTGCTTGGCTTGGATCGTCAATAAAGACACAGCTAAGTGTCTCTTCCAACGAAATCTTCCTCTCAGGTCATTTCAGGAGAGTTTTATTGCCCCCATGGGCTTTGCACATATCAGATGAATCGTATTTATAATCTTCAAGTCGAGAATTTAAAGCTTTTTTTTTTTTCTAGCCTAGCTGAAACTAAAAGCTTAGGCTATCACACATGCAGGTACTGTGGTTATGTTTAAAATGTTGTGAGTTAGCAGGTGAACTGGGGAATCAGCATAATATTAAATAAAATCAGTATTCATGGTGTTGTGCATCAGTGATCCGGTCTAACTATTCTTATACAACATTCTCATATTACCTATGAGGACATTTCTGACAATGTATCTGTAACAATACGAGACTGTTTTAGGACCGTGGTGACCGAAATATTTAGGGAAATTTAGTTTTTAGAACTGCTGATGTTACATCTGTTACTTTATAAACTGTAAACATTACAATACATTTGCCAGTGTTAATCAGTTAGTAGGACTGTATAGGGTGGGGGAAAAAAAGGGAAATGTTTGAGTTTTACATTCAGTTTTGCTGCATTTGTCATGTACACCTGGCAACCCTGTACATGAGTGTAAAACAGAATACAAAAATAAAATATGATACAATAAACATAATGGATATAATAATAATAATAATAATAATAATAATAATAATAATAATAATAATAATAATAATAATAATAATAATAATAATAATAATAAAAAATAGTAATACAGAAATAAAATACTACTATGACAATAAACAAACCAATAAATAAACAATGTGAATTTAAAAAATACAATATAGACATAGTTAAAAAAATTATTACAGTATGAATACAAAAATAAAATACAAACCAATAAAATAAGTCAAATGAAAAATAGTAAATAAGAATATAATATTAAAAAAAATTTAAATAGCATAAAATAAGCCGTTTTAATCTACAATTGTAAAATAAAATAAAAAAGAGTCAAATAAAAAATAAAATGACAAAGAATATTATATAGGCATCTTTTTTTTACAGTAATTATAGATACAATAATACAATATAACAATAAAAACAAGTAAAATAATAAAATGAATATAAATAATACAAATATAATATAAACATGACTAGTTAAGTATTATTCCACTAACTGTGAATGTAATAATAAAATACACTACTATAAAATAAATAAATAAAACAATACATACAAAAATAAATAAATAAATATATAAACCAAATAGGACTAATTAAAAGAAATGAGAATAAAATATTTATAAGATTTAGAAGATGATAATAAGACATTAACCAGCCATGAAAAAGAGGAAAATGTGGAAGAATAGGACTGAATTGGTGGGTAAAAAGGGAAACTTCTGGAAAGGAAATCACTATAAATTAATAATTATATTTATTATTATATTTATTTTTAATCCACATTTCTCTGTATTTAACTTTCAGGGATTAAATTTAGCCCCATGATTAGAAGCTACTGCTGCTAAGGCCAGGCTATGGCTAAATCCCAAACTGCCCCGTATTGAACATTTAGTGCACTAGATAAAGCATTAAAGCCCAGTGTTTTCATCCTCTACATAGTGCACTAATAAGGTCAAGTTCTATTTGGGAATCAGACCTAAAAATGGCTTCGTCGACATGAAATAACAATAAATATTAACTGTTTTTTTTTTTGTAAACTATTTGCTTCTGTCTGTTTTAAATATTAAAATTCTTCTTTGGGATACGGAAAATTCCCAGAGAAAATAAAAACGCGAAGAAAAAAAATATATATATAATAACTATTTTCCCTCAGCCTTTAGGCCATTCTACAGTTAGCCTGTTTAGCTTGGGAAGCTTCCCGCGCTTTTCGTTAAACGCTCGCGCAGATGGCATAATGGCGTGAGTAGGGTTTTTTTTTTTTTTTTTTTTGTCCCGTCATCAGGATTTTTTTTCTTTCTGAAGCGGAAAAAGTGAGTCTCTCTCATTCTGCAGCTCTTATTCACTCAAAGCAGAGTGCAGAAGCAAACCGCACAGAGCCTCGGGGGGGAGGAAAACACACCATTTAGCCCTTTTCATGCGGTTTAAAGACCACTTTAGCCTCATTGTGCTTTACAGAAGCTGAGCTCTGTCATCTGTCATCTCTGTCATCTCTACCACAAACGATGACTTCTATTTCTGTAGACACTTGTTAAATAGAAGATAGTCTCTGGTTTGATATCCATATAAATATGTTTGTATAGCTTTTATAAAACATTTTAACAAAAGAAATTCAAGAAGGAATCTGAAAGAAACGTGAACCTGCGGGTAGAAAAGCAGAGAAGAGCTCCCTCTAGTGGTCGTCAGTATACAAACACTGACAAAACATACAACACATACATACAATACATACATACAATACATACATACAATACATACATACAACACATACATACATACAACACATACATACAACACATACATACAAAACATACATACAACACATACATACAATACATACATACAACACATACATACAACACATACATACAACACATACATACAATACATACATACAATACATACATACAATACATACATACAACACATACATACAACACATACATACAATACATACATACAATACATACATACAACACATACATACAATACATACATACAATACATACATACAACACATACATACAATACATACATACAATACATACATACAACACATACATACAACACATACATACAACACATACATACAATACATACATACAATACATACATACAACACATACATACAACACATACATACAACACATACATACAATACATACATACAATACGTACAAAACTGGCTCTCTAGCTTATGGGTAGAAAATAAAAATAAAAGGAAAAAGTGGAAGCAGTTAAAATAGGCAAAGCATGGGCATACTTTCTGTAGCCAGCGACTACTTTAACTGTAAAATACATTCCAGGGACCACTCATTTATTTCATGAACATCATTTAAATGTGAACAATAATATTTTGTCATGTAAGACACGTAACGTCCTATTCTTTCCAGAGTTATATTCTATAACTTTCCACTCACAGAACACATTGTGTTGTCTTATTTAGCGTTTTCTGAAACTAACAAATAAATTAGTGAATGAGCACACAAAAAACAACCAAGCAAACAAATAAATGGATGAATAAATGGATGGATGGATGGATGGATGGATGGATAGATGGATGGATGAGTGGATGGATGAATGGATGGATGAATGGATGGATGAATGGACAACCAAACAAACAAACAACCAAGAAATCAATGAGCAAATGAATGAATGAACAAACAAACAAGCAAATGAACAAACAAGTGAATGAATGAATAAACAGACAAACAAACAAATGAATGGATGAATAAATGGATGAATGGATGAATGAATGGATGGCCAACCAAACAAACAACCAAAGAAATCAATGAGCAAATGAATGAATGAACAAACAAACAAGCAAATGAACAAACAAGTGAATGAATGAATAAACAGACAAACAAACAAATGAATTAATGAATGAACAAAAAAATAACAAATGAAAGAAAGGATGAATGAACAAAGAATAATAAGAAAGTGAACAAATGGTAAAGTGAATGAATGAAGACTAACAAACAAAGAAACAAATAAATGATGAATGAATTAATTAATGAGAGGATGAAAAACAAATGAACAAATGGATGAATGAATGAACAAATAAATAAGCAAAGAACAAACAGACAAGTGAACAAATGAACAGACAAACAAGTGAATGAATGAATGAAAAACAAATGAACAAACAAGCAAATAAATGAACAAGTGAGTGAATAAATAAATGAACAAATGAATGAATAAACAAACAAATAAATAAGCAAACAAACAATGGACAAGTGACTGACAAAATGGATAAACAAATGAATGAAAGGAACGAACAAATAATACCGAATTTGTTAGGTATTCTCACCATCATGGGGAAATCTGGCAAAGATGTAAAAACCTGTTGGGCAGTATGGTGATGTCAGGTTGCTAGGCAACAGGAGGAGAGAATCTCCAGCAGGGTCACTCCTGATTACAGAGTGTTTCCTCTCTCCATCACACAGACACACAGGCTGTTAAAAGCAGTTGAACCTGAGGTAAAGTTGGCATGTGACACCACTCTCAGCTCATATTATTATTTTTCAGCTTTATATCTTGCTTTAATTTTCCTCCTCACACCAGAGATGGACAAAGTACACAACTCCATTACTTGAGTGAAAGTACAGATACTACTGGTCAAATATTATTCCATTACAAGTGAAAGTTGTAAAAACAGATTTTTACTTAAGTAAAAGTACAGAAGTACTTGCTTTTAAAAGTACTCAAGTATAAAAAATTAATTTCCTTTTTTATGTCAACGCGTTGTTTTATTATTGTTGCATTGTTGTATGTAATACTTACGATACCTTATGCCTCTGAAGCGACCTACTGAATACACTGACTAGCTTGTGGTATCTGTGGAATAACGAGCTTTTAGAATGTTACAAAACTTATAGAAATGATAACTGCCCTGACTGGCTTGTCAGAGCCATATCACCCAGCAGTTCTTGCCCAGTTTCCCACTGAATCTAAGCAGGGTTAAGCCTGGCCAGTACCTGGATAGGAGACCTCCTGGGTGGGGGGAAACTAAGGTTGTTGCTGGAAGTGGTATTAGGGAGGCCAGTAGGTGGTGCTCTCCCTGTGGTCTGTGTGGGTCCTAATGCCCCAGTATAATGACAGGGACACTATACTGTAAAAAGAGCACCATCTTTTGGATGAGACGATAAACTGAGGTCCTGACTCTCTGTGGTCGTTAAAAATCCCAGGCCACTTCTCGTAAAGAGTAGGGGTATCACCCCAGTGTCCTGGCGAAATTGCCCCATTGGCCCTTGTCTATCATGGCCCCCTAATAATCTCCATCCCTGAATTGGCTATATCTCTCCTCTCCACCAATAGCTGGGCGTTCTGGCGCCCTATGGCTGCCGTCGCATCATCCAGGTGGATGCTACACACTGGTGGTGGTTGAGGAGATTCCCCCCCATACTATGTAAAGCGCTTTGAGTGTCTAGAAAAGCGTTATATAAATGTAACTAATTATTATTAATTAATTATTGGCTCAACGGCAGCACGAACGCAGATTTGAATGTTCCACTGTGATTTAGACGGGAATCGTTAGCATTTAGGAAAGAGATCGTGTGGTTGTTTGAATTAATCCTGCAGATTAATCCTGCAGAAGTAACAAAAAAAAAAAAAACTATAAAAGTTACAAGATATTAACTTATTTAACTCTTAAACTCATTTACATTTGAATTCAAGCTTTTGCATGCTAACTAACGTCATTGTCGAACCTTACCTTTGCGTAAGCAGTGTATCCACAAGGCTATGGCAACTAGGCGGGCAAATCCATAAATCATTTGACCGACTATACTTCATACTGAAACTTTAGCTCTAAAGCACAGACAATTTCAAGGTTTCACAAGAAATTAAAAGTACCTCAATATGCTTCCGCAGGTTGGACGGCGAGTTTCTGAAGGCTGTGATTTGCTTTGTTTTAGGCAAAAATCTAAAACGAAAAGAATCTTTGACCTTTTCAGAAAACTGGAACATACTTTTTTAAGTACGGCCGTGGGTGCGCGCACTGCGCCGAGGAACCGTCTTCTTCCATTTTGCCAACTGATCAGTGTTCAAGAAATGCTGGGAAATCATTGAACTTCACGACACGTGACCCTACAAGAGTGATTATTGATAGGCTGTCTGTCACCTGCAAAAAACCAATCACGTTTTAGAGAAGAAAAAAAATCATCCACTGATTTTCAAAGCTGCTACATAGTAATGACTTTCTACTCGAGGACCTCGACAGAAATGTAGTGGAGTGAAAAGTACGACATTGGTCTTTCAAATGTAGTGAAGTTAAAGTCACAAGTTTCCAGAACAAATAATACTCAAGTAAAGTACAGATACTCAAAAAGTGTACTTAAGTACAGTACTCAAGTAAATGTACTTCGTTACTGTCCACCTCTGCTTCAAACTAATTCAGAGCACAAAAGACAACTTATTTTGTGATTAAGATATTGTCACATGCTAAATGTTTAGGTTTTCAAAAAAATTATAATCAGTGATAAGCTATCATTGAATAGTGATCAGAAAATGAACTGTTTATTAAGCTTTGAATAAATGGTGCTTAGCTGAAACAGTCGATCCACAGCCTTATTTGAAAATGAAATACGACCGCACCTCTTTATAATGTGCACACAGACGTATTGGTCGTGTCTGGCATGGCCTCATTACAGCACAGGTCAGAACAGCTCCTCAGAATTCAGACTAATAAGCCTCCAAAAACCATAAATGTCTGAATACCAACAAACATCCTCAGTGTGGGAGGTAAAGAGAAAGTCAGAACAGTTGGTGCCCAAATGAAAGAAGTCCAGTAGAAAGCAGAGAGTACAGTTGCAATCAACATTATTCAACCTCCATTGCAAATCAGGATTATTGTCAAAATGTACAGACTTTCAGCTGTTTGCAACTAACAAATCAAACAAAAGCAATTGAAACCCCTAGCCAGTTCAGGATGTGTTCCAGCTCAAGCACACCTGGAGTGTGCTAATGAAGCCCTTGATTAGTTGCATCAGGTGTGCTTGAGACAACACCTGTTTTGCATATTTGTGCTGTTGTGAGGGATTCTATTCAGGGGGTTGCATAATTATGAGACTGGAGAAGTCATTATAAGTTGCATTTTCAGTTGAATAGAATATCCCTCACAACAGCACAAATATGCAAAACAGGTGTTGTCTCAAGCACACCTGATGCAACTAATCAAGGGCTTCATTAAAGCACAGAATTTACCGGATGAGTCATTTGCTGATTGGTGATCGATGATTCATCCAGTAAATTCTGTGCTTTAGTCTTCCTCTTAACTCCAAGTTCACCACTTTATTTATAAATAATAATAAAAAATTTCCAACATCAGGAACCCCAAACATTTTCTGTATAACTGCTGCATACGCTCACAAATTCTGCTGTTAGAAATCAAACACATTTCTTAGACTTTCACAGGTATCTGCTTCCCAAAATATGCTTTATTTTGGAAAACTACAGTGTACGTCAGAAACCTTTTTGCTCCGATTCAAAGGAATAAAAGTCATTTTGCACATTCTGAACACACATTTTCAACAAAAGAAAAAAGAACATTTCAATGTAACAAAAAAAAAAATAATAAAAAATAAAAATTCTCAGTTGATAGAGAGAAATTTCTGGTACATTGTGGGGGCTTCATGATAGTCATGAATATCGTGTGACAGTTATAATGATGAAATTAAGTATACTTTGGTACAAAAAATATGATCTTTATTCTTTTGGCTTTTTAAAATAATGTCACCATGTAGTTGGTTAGTATAGTGCATGCAGTTTACTACAACACTACGAATGAAATATGACGACCACTGATTGCTTCATAAATTTATATGTACATTTAAAACCGGGACCTGGCCCTCACACATACTGTAGCACTGTGCAAAAAATGTAAACAAATTAAATAAATTTTTTTTAAAAAAAGAAGAAGGAAAAAAAAAAAAAAAAAACCGGAAACATGAGCTCCAAACTACTATTTACAGTATAAACATTGAACGAGAGAATGGGAATAAAGCACATCAATGCTGGTCCCAGTACAGTCACATATACTAGCTCTTTGTCTCACACATATATACTATATATCTCTCACACATACTCACATACACACATTCACACAGACACACGGAGATAATATGCATCCAGATGGCAGTGTAAAAGTGCTCCTCTACAGTGTCGAGTACAGAGGTGAGATACAGAGTGCCGATATGTACAGACAGAATCACCACAAGTTTCAACAGAAGAGCTGATCGTAACTGCAAATATTCGCCCCCGCCACACCCCCCCAAAACCCCGACCCCATCCGTGACATTTAGGGGTTCGTGATTGTTGTTCTTCGAGCTCAAAGTCGTCCGCCAGCTTCCCTTGCAACAGGATGTTCGCTTTGGAAGAAAGGCGTCGTCTCTCTTTTGAAACCAAGAAACCAAGAGATTTAAGAAAGAGACTTTCTTTAAAAATCCGGCGTTTTGGCGCGGAGACATTCAGTAAAGGTTGTGGATCTGGTTACCATCGTAGCATGATAATGCCGGGGGGAATTTTGTTCAAGAGTGGACATTCAGGCTTCTGAGAGTAAGTCAATCATGCACCGATCAGAAAGAAAGCGTGGATTTGCAATCAGCTTCCCCTGAACGTGCTTGTTTTATCTTCTCGATCGTCTGTTTTGTTGTTCTGATAAATAAGGCAGCGCTGCAATACATCTCTATCTATAATTATGATTATATAAAACATTCCCACTGCCCCAGTGGCTGTAAAAATCCTGATCTCTAAACGGACATTGTGCTCACAAAGAGCAGATACTTCCTATTTGATTTCACATAACTGGTAACATATAACCTGTTAAATCTCTCTCTCTCTCTCTCTCTCTCTCTGTGTCTCTCTCTTTTTTTTTTTTTTTTTTTTTTTTTACTATAGTTCTACATCACCACACCCGCGACAGACTTGCGCTTTGATGGAACAGTTCAGAAAATCGAAAGAATGAGTAGAAAAAAAAAGAAAAAAAAAAAGAATGAATGTAAGAAAAACAGGTGCAGGTATGTTATAATACGCCATTCGACAACAAGGACACCAGTGGTAGTGGCAGTGCTAGCTACTGATGACCGTGTAACAGTTCCCCAGTGTCCTCGGGATTGCCGGACGACACTCGGAATGAAAAGACGTGTCCGACAGCTCCGCTCTACACACAGACCCAAGTCCTTCTTAACAGTCACAGTCACTCTTCTGAAAAGTAGGTGTGTGTGTGTGTGCACGAGTGTGTGCCGTGTGTTGTGTGTTGACAACATGAGCATGACTCATCACCGTGCATCCTAGCTGGTCTCTCATCAATACACACACACACACACACACACACACACACACACACACACTCACAAACACACACACACACACACACACGCTCAGTTTGGCATGAGTCCCAAAACCTTTGCGAAGGAAGTCCATAACTTTGTTCCCCATAAAATCTGTAAACAGTGTCTCATTTAAAGAGCAGTCTTCATCACGTTCGTTTCATTCTCTCTCTGAACAGTCTCAGGATTTCATTTCTTTCTCTCACGTGTGTCTTTTGTACTGTTCTCCTTCTCCCGCCTTTCCTTCTCATATTTGTCCTTCTCTGACTTGGCCACGCTGTTGTACGAGGGCGGTGAAGCCGAAGACGGGGTCATGTCCGTTTTGTCTGATGCCGAGTTCTCTGGAAACTTCCCGATCACGAGAACCTCTTTAACAGGCAGAGGTTCGCCGCTATCCTGCAGTCGCTGGCGGTACATGTCTGACGCCTTCTTGACCGTGACGCGCATGCGGTGGTGTCGGAAGGCTCGCTGGATGATGATGGCTGACATTTCCTCCTGCTTGCGCCGCAGGGTGGTGGTGATGGGCTCGTAGGACACTTTGGATGGATTGGAGGCCATGAAGCGCTCCTCCATCTGGCCACGCAGCGCGTCCATCTCGCCCTCCTCGCCCAGCACACGCAGCGTAAAGGCAAACAGGATGTCCAGGCAGTGGATCCGGTCTCCGCTGACCATAGGCAGGTCCATCGCGATCAGCTGGATCTTGTTGGGCTTAGGGATGCGCAGCGGTGGGTCCAGGGCGTCTGCAAAGTCTGACAGCTTGTCATACTCAACAAACTGTGTAGCGTTCGGGTCGAAACGCTCCCACACCTCATAGAACATCTCAAAGTCGTCCTCGCTCAACGGTTCGGCGCTTTCCTCCGTAGCAACGCTAAAGTTCTCCAGGATGACAGCGATGTACATGTTGACCACAATCAGGAAGCAGATGATGATGTAGCTGACGAAGAAGAAGATGCCCACTGATGGGTTGCCGCAGTCACCGCGGTATGAGTTGCCCGGGTGCTCGGTCTCACTGTCGCAGTCAGGTTCGCGCTTGTTCAGGATGGGCGCCAGAAGCCCGTCCCAGCCGGCAGACGTCGTGATCTGGAAGAGGCACAGCATGGAGTTTCCGAAAGTCTCGAAGTTGAACATGTCGTCGATTCCGGCTTCGTGTTTGACATAGGCGAAGTTGGACATGCCAAAAATGGCGTAGATGAACATGACCAGGAAAAGCAGGAGCCCGATGTTGAACAAGGCAGGAAGTGACATCATTAAGGCGAACAAGAGGGTGCGGATACCCTTGGCCCCCTTGATGAGACGGAGGATACGGCCGATCCTAGCCAACCTGATGACTCGGAATAAGGTGGGCGACACGAAATACTTCTCGATCACCTCTGAGAGGAACATTCCTGCAAATTAAAGTATATCACGTTAAAATGTTTTACTCGTGAGAATAACTGAAATGTGATTTCTGAAGCAAACACATTTGAGGAGTACGTTTCTTACCAAACACTTTCCCAGGACTTACCGACGATGGACAGAATCACAACCACAAAGTCAAACACGTTCCAGCCGATGGTGAAGAAGTAGTGTCTCAGCGAGAACATCTTCAGCACACACTCGCTGGTGAAGAGCACGATGAAGACCAGGTTGATCCAGTACAGGATGTTATCCATTTCTTGCGTCTGGTCGTCGGTTTCCACCATCATGGTCACCATGTTCAGGCAGATCAGGATCATGATGATGATGTCGAAGGCTTGCTTGGTGATCAGGTCAAAGACAAGGCCCTGAAGTTGGTTCTTTAAAATGCACAAATATCATTACAAATTCAGTTAAACAATTTTCTTTTTTTTATATTAATGGTGTACAGCACTTATAGCTGAGTGCAAAAGTCTGGAGACTATCCCAGGGAACTCGGGGCACAAGGTTGAGGACACCCTGAACAGGGTGCAGGGAACAATCGCACACATTCACAATCTGGAAATGCCAGTCAGCCTACAGCACATGTCTTTGGGCTGGGGGAGGAAACCAGAGTACCCGGAGAGAACATGCAAACTCCGCACACACAGGGCGGAGATGGGACTCGAACCCCCAACCCCAGAGGTGCGAGGCAGAGGTGCCTACCACTAAACCACCATGGATTACAGGATAGTTATACTAGAGCTAGACTGACTGATCGGTTGTGCCGGTAACTGATTGCTGATCGGTTATGGGCAAAAATCCACACCAATAGTTTTTCCTGTGAGCGGCTGAGAAGGGTCCGCTGTCATTACACAGTACGAGAGCGGCCTCTAGAGGTGAAATATAAAATCACTGACAAGTGTTTTTTGATTCATATCGGATGTCTCGATTTTTATTTGTTATTTGGAGTGTTATTTTTTGGTTCAGTTTGGAGGTATTTATGTTATTTACTTTAATATTTATTAATAGTTAATATATATTAATATTTATACATTATTTAATTTAAAATCATACAGTGCATTTTCTTGGTACAGTCAGCACTGCTTATTTTAGTAATAATAATAATAATAATAATAATAATAATAATAATAATAATAATAATAATAATATTTTACTTTGAGTGTTACGTTTTCATTCAGTATCAATTTTAAAAACTATTGGTTGATTAATCGGTTATCGGTAGGTACTGCCCAAATTAGTTATAGGTATCGGTAAAATCCACTATCGGTCGACTTCTAATTCATACCACATTCACTATTTTTCAAATTTGACCATTTTTGCTAAGAAACGTCTATGAAACTGAACATGTTGCTACAAATTGCAACAATTTGTCCTGGGGGATGCAAACTTTTGCACTCAACCATACATAAAGCACACTCCTTTCCTCATTTTTAATGTGTTTAACTTGCTGTACGTACCGTGGGTCTGGGGATGGGTTTCTGCGGTTTCTTCGAGCCGAGCTTCTTCATGGCGTTGTAGTACTTTTTCTGCTCTTCTGTCATGAAAATATCCTGACCTCCGAAGTAAAGGACAAAAAGAAAGTGGCTGGTTACAACCTCATCCGCACGAATCCTATCTGTAATCCAATCACGGTGCACTCAGACCTGCACGCTAGTCATCTATGAACCAGTAAATGTCAGTCAGTGAAGCAGAGCTGCTTTGCTAATGCATGTGAGGATTTATGTACCAAATATTTCTCCACAATGTAAACTGTAAAAAGATACATTTTCAATGTGATTCTGTTTTTAGGAAACAGACGATACATAAAACATACACATGGCTCCTAGCACGGATTTAAACTGAGGTCGTGTGTGTTTACGGAACCCGCTCCCCATTTAACCCGCTCTAAACACTCATCTTTTTCTTCTGCTGGTTGAAGTTATCGATGATGACACCAATGAAGAGGTTGAGTGTGAAGAAGGAGCCGAAGATGATGAAGATGACGAAGTACAGGTACATGTACAGGTTCACTTCATAGTCTGGCTGTTCCTCCAGCTGCAAGATGAAAAACAAATATTTGTAATTTGTTTTTTATTGCATAACATACCTAACTTCTCCATTTACATATGTGTGGTGGTCTGGGAAAACCCATTGGATGTCACAGTGTCCGATACGTACTTTAAAAATTCATAGATATATTTCACCAACAATGTGGAAATGTTTTTATTTACTTTTTTATCTTGCTTCGGCTATCTTCCTGCAAAGATCACATCTTGTAAAGTGTTAGTTTAACCCTATGTTCACACTTGCAAGTGAGGATTCAGTCGTGTCGCTTGAAGTTTCTCTTGTGGGCGTGGCCTGTCCAGGGCTTTTTTAGTTCTAATAAAAACTGTAGTAGATATATACATGTATAGTACTGTGCAAAAGTTTTAGGCGCATGCAAAGAAATGCTGTAGAGCAAAGATGCCTTCAAAACAATGACATTAAATGTTTCAACATTTAAAAAAAAAAATACCATAAAGAGCAGTAAACAGTAGTAAATGAAACAAAGCCAATATTTGGTGTGACAAAAAATAAAAATAAAAATAAAAATAATGGTCTCCAGTACAATGTGTGCAGTTTTATAAGGAAATGAGCTGGTAAGTTTTATTGAGCATCTTGCAGAACCAGACACAGTTCTTCTGGACACTTTGACTTTCGCACTCGCTTCTTATTTTTGCAGCGAAACCCAGCAGCCTTCATTGTGTTTTTTGTCTCAAAAGTGTCTCTTACTTAATATGCTGCTTTCTTTAATGACATACAAACATTTTTCTGTAACATTTTAATTTTGTTCTAGAAAACTAATGTTTGGGAATCTAAAATGTTTTTTGTATTGACTTGATAATGTAGACGTCATAAAATAAAAAAAAATATATAACAAAGTTTGTCCTAAAAAAAAATAGGGTGCCTAAAACTTTTACACAATACTGTATATAGCTTCTAAAGCTAACTAGTTTAACATAAATGACAAAATGCACTAATTAGCGTGAAAACAGGTCATTTGATTTACATGCTATGTGCTTCGTACTAACTTCGAAGCAAGCGAACTCTACTAGCTACGTACACTCACCATATTCACCGACCATCTCTGCTCCGTCCTTCCATGCATTATTTTTCTTTGTAATGTTTATACACACATTTTAATGAGAGGGTTTCCTTCTATTTTTCACTTCACTGCATTTTTCATATCAAATTTGCATAGAATTGTGAAAATCTTGTTGCTTTGTCCGTGTCATACACGTACGTAGGAAATGAATGACTGCCTGTCACTCTGTCTCTCGCTAGTATGAACATAGGTTTACAAATGTGGTGGTAAAATGTCTAAAACCTTGTTAAGTAAGTGTGATTTTTTTTTCCCCTCACACAGTGAAGATCATTATGACTAAGTTGTTGGATAGTTATGTGCCATAAATTGTTTTACTTCACGTTCGGGGCCAACCAGATTTGAAAATGCTATATTTTCATTTGCGGTTAAGATAAATGCAAAAGATATAGTAGAAAATGTTGATATTTCATCGTATGAAGTATTGAATGCACTTTTATGGTGATTTGAAAGCACAATATTTACATTTGGCAGACATCCTTATCCAGAGCGACTTACATTTAAGTCATTTATACAACTGAGCAGTTGAGGGTTAAGGGCCTTGCTCAAGGGCCCACAGTGGCAACTTGACAGTGCTGGGGTTTGAACTCATGACCTTCCAATCAGTAGGCCAACATCTTAACCACTGAACTACCACTGCCCCATGCCCACAACATTATCGCCGAAAGCTCAGAGCTCAATATTAATCAATGTTACCCCAATGTGAAATACACTTCATGTAATCTTGTATGTTATACAATACATTTTTTAAATACAGGCAAAGCATCATGGTTAACCACCTCAACACTGCGAGTTGGCACAGAACGTTAATTGCTCAGTCATGCAGTAACCCCATGACTGTGTAGAGCTTCTACCACTTAGGGAGTAAGAGATCGGTACATATTACTGGTATAATTAATTCTAAAAATAAGCTTCACGCACTCCCACCTAACCAGACCTGCCACAGGGAAAGCGTCAGTGTTCCTGCCTGCTCACAGAGCATCAATTATTATCTAAAATGTAGCTCGCATATTTTTTAAAAAACCCACAAAGGGCAGCGTAGTGTGCCTCTGCTGGAGAGACTTACATTGCGAGAGTCTACTGCGGCGTACATGATGTCCATCCAGCCTTTAAAAGTGGCCTGTGGTGAGAGAAAGGAAAAGAGATAAATATAGATACAGAGAACTATTTATCCAGAATAAGACGTCAGATTTACGCCAAATGATAATAACATTAATAGAAATGTGTTTATGCCTTTTAACTGTTAAGAAAAAGGGTTCTTTCGATGGTTTAATGGTTCTAAGTAGATACTTAGAACCTTTTGTTAATGGGAAACCCTTAATTGTGGTTAGATTTTGAGCCATTATTGTGAAACCTCTCCTCACCACTTGCAGCAGGGCCAGGTATCCGGCTCCCACGTTGTCGAAGTTGATCTTGACGTTTTTCCAGCGGGCGCTCTGGTTGACCAGCGCCAGGCACTCGGACTTGTTGTTCACCACGGTGATGGGTAAGAGCTCGTCCGTGGTGCTGTTGACGCAGTGGTAGTACTTGCCGGCGAACAGGTTGACGCCCATGATGCTGAAGATGAGCCAGAAGATCAGACACACGAGCAGCACGTTCATGATGGAGGGGATGGCGCCGAGCAGAGCGTTCACCACGACCTGCCGTAACACACACGTTCAGATCTCAGTCGCTGGAACCCTCACTTACTGTACGATCACACACGGTGGGCGGGGATTATCACATTCTGTACGTTAATGGTGTTAGTTGAGTGAGGTACAGGGGATTACACACACTTTTGTTATTGCATTATTGAAGGAAAATAGTGACTAAGATCACTTGGGGGGAAAAAAGGGTGTTCACTAATAACTATGAGCGCTACACAGGGGCTTATTTTGGCTTGCGATGAACCGGTCACATAATTACACAGCACAGAGAAAATCTTACAGCAGCTGCTGCTGCTTCTAAATTAAAATTCTTTTTTTTTTTTTAGGTAGTTGAGCTGACAAGAAGGTAGACACACAAAATCAGAACAGAAACCAAAAAACCTTGTTTGAGACACGACGATGTCACTACATTTGTGTACTGCAAATGAAAAAAAGACACACAACAGAGAAATTAAAGGTCAAAGGCACAACAGAAACATCACAATAAGCACCACAGATTCATCAGAGGACACGAAAACAACCATGCAAAAAAAATAATAAAATCACTTCCTGTACATTTCATTCATCGTCTGAATCGTATTATATAATACAGTTATAAAAGCATTACACTTACAGTGACAAGTAAAAGTTATTGCGTGTGTGTGTGTGTGTGTGTGTGTGTGTGTGTGTGTGTGTGTGTGTGTGTGTGTGTGTGTGTGTGTGTGTGTGTGTTTACCCTCATGCCCTCGAAACGTGACAGTGCTCTTAGCGGTCTCAGAGCACGTAGAGTCCTCAGTGATTTAATGGCACTCAGCTCAGAGTAACCCAGAGCAGTAGCAACGAGGCTGACCAGAGACACCTAAAATACACACACACACACACACACACACATACACACAAACACACACACACACACACACATACAAAGACATAGGAGAAAGCAATGTGATTACCAAAAAGCAAGTTTAAAAAACCATATTAAACACAACAATGAATGAATTTGGCTTCTGATACATTGAAACCTCTATCTATCTCTCTCTCTCTATCTCTATCTATCTCTCTATCCCTCTCTATCTCTCTCTCTATCTCTCTGTCTATCTATCTATCTATCATCTATCTAGCTAGCAGATTTCTAACACCCAAGGCCGCTTTATGCTCACCAAACCCAAGGTTGATTTCGTTTGTCCCCGCCCACATGGCTTCTATCAAAACTATGTATTCATGCTCATAACATCTCCGAGCAAACCAACGAGATGTCATGAGAAACTGATAAGGATTTGAACGAATAAGGGTTGGGTTTTATTTAAATTATGCACAGTCATATCAAAAATATATGAATGCTGACCCCGCCCCTAACTCTCAACCTTGACGCAACCTTTTCGCAACCTTTCATACGACTTGATTCCAACAAAAAGTTGAATTCGCAACATTTAGCTCATCAGCTCATTTTGTTATATTTATTATTTAACCGTTTATAGTTCATATGCTGTGGAACATCTGTGAAACAAGTTCATTCAACCTAAAAAAATAAAAAGCTCGTTACCGAGAAACCGCAAAGTCTGTGTTGGGGAACAAAGTTACAGCTTTAACTCTGACTGTTACAAATCGCTGACTCTGGAGACTCCTTCCATAAATGCCGAATAAACGTCTCCTCAGAGAAAACGTATTGACAACTACACATTAATCTATGTGGAGCGTCCGCGTGTAAATGTTCCTGTGTAAGTTGTTACAGAATAAAGATGACATTTTAGAACCAGTGCATTAATATGCATGTCAGAGCTGTCAGATCTGCTGTTATGAAAAAAATGAATCAGAATCGAGGATTCAGTGCTGTGGTTCAAAAAAGGCTTTAAATTCTTTTCGATCTGATTGGTCCGGTGTTGATTTTCCAAATTTCTAGAATGTCACCTCAGATCACAGGTTTATATTATTAGTAAGAACTAATTCAAACAGTCTTGCTTGATGGATGCTCCTAACGATACGTTCAGCAAGAACTAAAAGTGTAATCCTTGCTGAAGGCTGAGTAAAGCACCTTTTGGTGTCTAGTTAAAGGAAAATAATCAACCTTGGAGTGGCAACAGTCACTCAGTGACACTCTGGGTCAATTCCTCGATTTCAGTGTATTTCTACACAGATGCATTACTGAGCAGCAGAACGAGAAGATAAAGTGAGGTGTCGGGTGGAGAGTGGGTGCCGGCGTCTCTGTGACAAGCTGGCACCCTCTGGGGAATTAAAGTCCCAGTATTCCAGGCCCATGTGTGTGAGAACGAGGTGGGAATGAGTCACCGATGAGTCAGCAGATGCTAAACAGACATCCACCTCCATCTGCTCCAGGGGAACAGTATTATGCTGGTGTCTGGGCTGTGACCCATACACGGTGTATAGTATACATACAGTATGTGTGTGTTGCAAAAAAAGGCTGAGCAAGGAGCTTTTTCTTCTTTGTTCTTTTGATATTTGACCTCGGTTAAACATTCAGCCGTTTAACATTGGAAACCAAGGCTAATAACACCGAGTATTCAGACGATGATTCACCAGTCGCCTAAGATTTAAACGTACATAAATCAGTCCCTCCAGGATTTAGCGATTTTGCGATCGCAGAAATGAACGCAAAATCAAGCGAACTCCGCAATATTCGGAGGAGCTTGCAATTTTTCAAAATTACCGCAGGTTTGGGCCAAGATGCATCATGTGACGTCATTCGATACACGTGCGTCGAACATGAGTACAGCTTAAGGGTCTCATTTACCAACAAACGTCACGGAAAAAGAGCAATTTCCTGCAATCGCGATTTCGCCAATTCAAGTAGTTTTCTTCAAAAAAAAGCTCCAAAAAAAAAAAAAAAAAAGTTCAGCAAGTTGCATCGCAAATTTTGAAAAAAGCCGCAGCAAAATCGAGCATTTTTGGCCGCAACGATCACAAAAAAAACGCCGCGAAATCCTGTACGGACTGATTAAATACACGGTGAATTATAAGCTAAGCTGAGGATTATTCGGTGTCACAATTAGCAAGATGGTTTACTTCACCCTACAGTAAAGTGAGACTAGGTTGAACAGCGTAGGACAGGTCAATCTTTGTTAAATTAAATTTAAAACGTCCAAGCATGTACTGTAAGGAGCCTGACCGAGACACTGTGGTTAATCAGGAAGCAGAGATACTTAGCAGAGCAGCACTTTGAAATATACAGCTATTAATCACAGAGTAATAACAGTGAGGTTTGGACAGCTAATCAAAACCGCATCCATTCCAGCCAGATACTGAATTAAAGTTAAGCTTCAAATTGAACTGCTACACCGATTAATTTGAGAAAAGGACTGGTTTTCCATCAGGGTTTGTAAACTTGGAAAACTACATTTATTAATACAGGGAAGTGAAACGATATGCAGGGATTTCTATACTGACTGTGAGCAGTGATGGGTAAGTTACTTCAAAAAAAGTCATTAATTACATCGTCAACATGTGAAAAGTAATTGCATTACTCATTACTTAAAATCCGACCTTGACCACATGGACAACAGAAATGAAACTTCTTTTAATTCTTTCAATTTGAGTCAAACTTACATATTACTGTGATGTTCTTGTCTACGTGTGTCAAAAGAAATGAACTAATGGGAATATTTCCATTTAGCAAAAACAGCCACTCGTTTCTGCCGGTATCTTGAACTCGAGCGACTTCACGGAGACCTGGCGCGAACTCGAACGCACGCCGGGTTAAATCGGAAAACAAATTTTATCTTTAGATGACAAATTTCGATTTTTAAATTCAATATTGTTGTACACAGTATCGTTGAACGTCTACACAGCATGCAATGCAAGTGCATCATAATCAACTGTAATTAAATTACTTCAAATATGAAGACTAATCCCTTACTTTACTTTTTTTCAGGGGAAAAGTCATTTCATTGCGGTAACGCGTTACACCCAGCACTGACTGTAAGCACTTTGATACATGATAATCCCAAAGTGCGCCCCAAGCGATAAATGAGGGTTGTACGTACGTCTACAATCAGGAAGTCGAGCCAGCACCAGGCGTTGGTGAAATATTTGACGAAGCCGTAAGCCACCCATTTCAGCAACATCTCCAAGATGAAGACGTAAGTGAAAACTTTATCCGCGTATTCCAGCACTGTCTTGACTGTCTTCCGCTGTTCTATGTAGATATCCTCAAACGCCTTCACACACACACACACACACACACACACACACACACACACACACACACACACACACACACACACACACACACACACACACAGAGCAAGACAGAGAAAAGAAATATTTTCAGCTTCTGCATGGGGATAATTGGAGCCGCTTTGTATTTTTACAGTGTGTATGAATATGTATATATTTGTACACGTGTACGACTAAAATTATTCCTGAGCTTCGTTATGTTGTTCTGCTCGGCCTAATTATGGACCACTTCCCTCTTTTTTCTGGTGCCGCTTGAACCGAATCAAAGCCAAGAAGTATTCATGCCTTATTGAACTCTAATGGAAAATTTACATTTGCATGTAAATTAGTGTGTGTGTGTGTGTGTGTGTGTGTGTGTGTGTTTATCCTCACCAGAGCACCACTGCTCAGCAGGATCATGAAAATGATGAAGGACTCGAACCAGTTGTGCTCGACGATGATAAAGCAGGTTTTCCTGAGAGTCCACCAGCTCCTCCATCGGCCCTTATCCACGTCCACCTGACAGCACTGGAACCTCATCATGCAGCCTGGGACGGGAGGGAAAGATGGGAAAACATTGTGAAAAACAGAGGAGGAATGCTAGAGAATGGGTTCTACGCTGGAAAAGACTCATCGGATATGAAGTACGGCGATATAAAGCATCAGGAACGGACAGCCGTGTGGACGAGCTCGCTCGCGCAAACTCATCCATCGCTCGAGGAGGAGAAATCTCTTCTCCTTTTAAAAATTCAAAAGAAACATCATCTTCTTTCAACGTTTCACGTGTAGCTTCGAGTGCAAAAGTTTGCACACCCTGAGAGCACATTTTTAGAAGACAAATAAGAAGTAATGCTGCGTTAGAAAAAATCCGGACCAAGTCATTTTCGACCGCCGAGCTACAAAGTGGGGGGAATAATCACGGACGCCTCCATGTTGATCTTTTGTTAGCACGTTCGTCTAGTTAGCTAACTGTAATCAGTGATGTATATTTACCTCCTCAAAACAGTGAACTGTATAGTCGGTGTTATAGATTTAACACGCAAATATGCTTGCATTGCGGATTGATCTAAAGCAAATACTTGTGTGTACAGCATAATCCATTTAAAGTTAAAGAATTCTGTTTACTGCTGATGCTGTGAGCGGCCATGTCGATCTGGTGCCATGTGCTGAATTCGGGGTTGAGGAGACCTTCTCGACTTTCCGAGTAGGAAATCAGAGTTTTGGAAATTTGATTGTTGATTGTTCTCCAACATCATGATGTCCTGAAATGTGTTATTTCTCTTCTACCACAACAATTTGCCAACAGCACGCCATATTTTTTTCTCTTCGCAGAAGTTGTATAAATCATATAATGGTGAAGTCTTCCATGAGGAGATGTTTACGCGACATTTATAGAAGGAAGTCTACGGTGTCAGAGCTTTGTATTAGACAACAGATTTTCTAACACGGAAAAATCTTCAGGGCAGAGGAGTCTTCGCTTTCAAGTACCCCTCGCCGCAGAACCAGAAGTCCAGGGGGTGGAGTTGGACCAGATCCAGCTCCTCCTACTTGGGTGGAGTTGATCGGAGTAGAGCGTAGAGCATGATTCTTGGGAATTAGGTATTAGGGTTTGGATTATGGGAGGAGTTGGATCAGATCCAGCTCCACCCCCTGGAATTTTAATTCTGCAGTGAGGACTGTCTCGCTTTCTGGTAACATGACGAGCTATGATGTGCACGTGTAGGAAAATAATCACTTCAGGATGTGCTGTTGTAGGAAAATAGTCAACTAAAGGGTAATAATAGAATTTTGACAAAGGTTTTAATTATAAATCTGGCACACAGGGTGATCTGGGTGGATTTTTGTTCTTAGCCATGTTCACACTGAAGCGATTAATGCTGGCACTCATAGCCCCTAACTGTACTGTGGAATCTAATGTCACTTCAGATCAGACGCTCCTGCGTGTCATACACACACACGCGCGCATGCACACACACACACACACACACACCTTCAGTAAAGCAGTCCTCGGGGTCCAGTGACTCTTCTGGTTCTAGCTCTACCGATTCGGCCCCCTCTCCTGGGGGTCTGATGTCCACCGTGCTTCCCTCGGAAGAACTCAGAACCGTGTCCACAGGAAGCTTCTAAGAGCACACACATGCACGCACACACACACACACACACACACACACACACACACACACACACAAGCATGCATGCAGACAGCACACACACGCATGCAAAAGATATGATTAAAGCTCTGCACTGTGTGTTTCTTCAGCTTCTTGCCCTTTCATTACTTCATGCAGATTCAACCAGATCATTCAAAAGTACCTACAAGCCTGTGGATTGATTAATTTGATTTGCTTTGTCCTGATTGGTAGCCGTGCACGATGACCTACAGCACAGGCTCATGGGTAATCTCACAGTCAGCTGTGGGTACGTTTGATGGGCCTTCATTCCTTCCTCATGCAGTTTTTTTTTTTTTTTTTTACATCAAGGTGCATATTTAAAAAGAATTCATCCAAGCTCGAGTGATCTCGTCAACAAATGTTGAGTGCTTCGAGTATTTTCATGTCCAGTGCAAAACAACAATCCCCCGTTTTTATTATTTTTCTTCCCAACCCAAACAGACGAATGATTTTCTATTGGATCATATCCTTAACAGATTGAGGACAGTAGTTCAGATTACAGCGTGTTCGGATTGTGACATATTCCCGCCCCACTGGGTGCCATTTTCCCCTCATTGACATGAAAACACAGGGTGGAAAGTCCATTCCGTTAAAGCAGTGGTCAAGCTTCAGTCCGCCAGTCAAGAGTTTGAAGAGGAGGTGAGCCGCATTAGCGCATATCTAACACCGGGACCGCACGTGCACGCAAGCCTGAGACAGCATTCACTTTTACTTTTCTGTAACTACAACAAAATACATTTTTAAAAATGAGTTTCTGTTATTCTGTTTGCAGAGACGAAGCCAAAAACATTAACAATTCTTCCACCAAGATAATTTTTTTTTAAATAAATATATATAATTATATATATATATATATATATATATATATATATATATATATATATATATATATATATATATATATATATATATATATAATATTTACACTCATAAATCAGTTACCTGGCTAAATTTATCACTGAGCTTGAGAGAGAGAGAGAGAGAGAGAGATGCAGAGAGAAAGAGAGAAAGAGACAGAGAGACCTTTTGACTTTGAGAGAGAGAAAGAGCGAGAGAGAGACAGAAAAAGATCAACAAAAAGAAAGAAACAGACAAACAGAAAGACAGAGAGAGAGAGAGAGAGAGAGACAGACAGACAGACAGACAGACAGAGCAAGAGAAGCAGTTAGAAAGAGACAGAGAGACCTTTTGATTTTGAGACACAGACAGAAGAAGACCTAGAGAGAGAGAAAGACAGAGCGAGAGAGACAGAGCAAGAGAAACAGATTGAAAGAGACAAAGAGACAGAGAAAGAGAGAGAAAAAGAGATACAGAAAGAGACATAGGCACAGAAAGGGAGACAGAAAGAAAAAAAGAAAGAAAGAAGAGAGAGAGAGAGAGAGAGAGAGAGAGCAAGAGAAGCAGAGAGAAAGAGACAGAGAGACCTTTTGACTATGAGAGAGAGAAAGAGCGAGAGAGAGACAGACACAGAAAGGGAGAGAGAAAAAGATAAACAAAGAAAGAAACAAACAGAACAAACAGAAAGACAGAGAGAGAGAGAGATACAGACAGACAGACAGACAGACAGAGCAAGAGAAATAGATAGAAAGAGACAGAGAGACCTTTTGATTTTGAAAGAGAGAGAGAGAGAGAGAGAGAGAGAGAGAGAGAGAGAGACTACTAATGTCTCCTCCTTAAATTAGACAAAAACAGTCCATTTCCATGTCATTAACCCTGAATGCTGTAACTGAAGGTTTTTACAGATATAGCTTTTAGTGTTTTTATTAGAAGTCCATCAGCAGTGTTTCATTAAGGCGAGAGGCCTGAGCCACAGTGGCTATTAAACAGTGACCTAACGCAGGCTCCTACAGCGTGGGCGTGTTCACAGGCCGAGTCGATACCGGAGTAAAAGGCCGCACACGGGAATGCTGTCTGAAACTGAGCGGCAGCGCTGGTTGCCGTGGTACCCAGCTAATGCGGCGCGGGGGAATGATGTAAGCATGCTGTGTGCAGATTCAGAATGTTCGACATTATCTTTCAGGGCTCTCTCAGAGCTAAAAACCTGCACAGACCCTTTCGAGCAGAAATGGTTTCACAGCAGGGTTGGATCTTTAAAAAAAATAAAATAATTTTTTTTTTAAAACTCAACAAAGATCTTTATTTTTTAATGTAGTATCATTTCAGAAATGCCCTGCAGCCCCTGTATGTTTTTTTTTTTTGTTTGCTTCCTTTGGCCCAATTAGTGACTCCGTCTAAGCCTTCATCGTTTAAGCAAACATCCTTGTTAGAACAAGCTTAGGGAAGATATGCAAATTCATCCAAAAGCAACGTTGAAAAAAATAAATAAATTAAAAAATTCATAAACAGATTTTCAACTGAAAGATCAATTTGCGCTCAAATCATTATCTTTTTAACGATTAGCTTGGTTTCATTCAGGGTTAAAATGTTAAATCAATGCAATACTACGTGTGTGTGTGTGTGTGTGTGTGTGTAGACATACTGCCTCCTAGTGGTGATGCTTATGATAGCATTTTAATACAGCAGCCATTCAGAGTGTACAGGAATTGTAATGAAGATATTAAACTAAAAAAAATTTTTTACATTTTTTTTAAAAACCCTGTTGAAACCAGGCTGATAGTTTGAGCTGCGATGCTGTAGAGCAGCTTTCATCATTCCTTTATGAACAATACTGATGTCAAGATGCAGTTAAACAAATATGAGCCATAGACTAATTCTACTGAGGCAACATTCCTTTTTTCTCTCTCTCTCTCTCACACACACACACACACACACACACACACACACACACACACACACACACACACACAGAGTAAGGCCGTTTTCATACTTGGCCCGAATACTCGAGTCAACACCCAGGCCTGATGCTTTGGGGGCATCTTTGCGTCGTAACTTTGAAGAACTTTTGATCGATTGCACAATTCCATTAAGTCACTCAGATTTGCAACATGACAGGTACTGGCTCATCTGTTTTTTAATATCCGTTGGTACCAACACTCAAGCGATAAAGAACAGCGCTTTCTGGATGCATGCATGAGTCGTTCCCTTAAAATAAGAACATTTTTAGATTTTCTCAGTGTAAACTTTTCTCTCACCAGAAAAGTGAGCTAATGACCGGGCTTCATTCAGTCCTATGAACACATGGTCTTATGTATCGATAAGGTAAAGCGGTGTGACACGACGATAAAATATCGATATTGTCATAAATACCGTCACAATATGCTTTTCTGAGATATTTTTTTGTATTGTGATATCTTTTTATAATTTTTTTTTAATATAGCTTAATTACATTTATGTTATTATGTGTTTAATATTTAAATATTTGATAATTATGTGTTTAATATTAAACAAAACACAAAAGCTTCTCACTTCACCGAACATCCAGAAAAAAAAAAAACACGCAAGTGTGAAAACGACCTACCACACACACACACACACACACACACACACACACACACACACACATCCTTTCATACAATAACTCTGCTGTAAGTTCATTCAGCTTTGGATGCTCAATGACTGACTGATTGATCCCACGAAAATAAATTAAAAAGAAAAATGTATGTTCAAACCAAAAAAAAAAAGGTAGAATAAATAGATGCTCAATGGCTTGAATTATAGATGGAAAGTGATGATCTTGCTCATTCCGTATGATTGTTGTTACTGCAAAGAAGCCCGGTGCTCTAACAAAAAGGTAAATAAATAAATCAAGTGAAATAAATAAAATAAAATAAAATAGAAAAAAAAAACACGAACAGCTGTCTCTCTCCAGTGCAGTGGGATTCAACAGGAAGGGGGGATTTAGGGGAGGGCACAGGCATAAGAGAACGAGAAAAAAAAGGCAATCCGTTCCAAAAGAGGAAGAAAATGAAAAAGATTGAGAGAGAGAGAGAGAGAGAAAGAGAGAGAGAGAGAGAGAGAGAGAGAGAGAGAGAGAGTTTGGGAAGAGATGGCAGTCTTGGTTGGTTAGTGTGTGGGAAGAGGAAAGACTCTTACAGGGGTCTCTCAGAGAAAACCTGGGGTTCGTCTCTCATTACGCTGCAATAACAGGTCACACACAGAGAGATACACACTTCACAAAACATGGATAACAACGTCGGCAACTTCAACACACCACCAGGAAAAGATTACAAGGAGGAAGAAAGGAGGTTAAGAAAACTGTGATAGTACTGTAGCACTTTCTTAGAGGTATGCATTTAAACTCAGTGGAGAGAAGACACAAACTTACATATGTGCCCGCACACACACACACACACACACACACACACACACACACACACACACACACACACACACACACACACACACACACAACATGCATGTGTGTATACTTAAGCACAATTTCACCCTGGGCATTGATGCTGCATTTAGCAATTTCTTCAACAAGCTGACTTCATTCATAATCTGGACTGAGTGATGCTGTTCCTGCTCAGCTGGTTGTAAATAATACACATTATGTGCACTGTATATATATATATATGTGTGTGTGTGTGTGTGTGTGTGTGTGTGTGTGTGTGTGTGTGTGTGCATGTGTATACTGATACGAATTCAGCAGCTGTACCCGCCACAAGGTCCTAAGTAGCTGGCTATGATCTGGGTCATATGATCAGGGGGCTCATCACACACACACACACACACACACACAAATATATACACAAAGTACACAATATGATACAATGGCAAAATGACTCAAGGTAACTTGAAAAAACGTGACATTTTAATTCACTATAAACAACGAACAGCTTAAAATTTTAAAACAATAACAAAACAAATCTACAAACACGGTCTTCGAAGATTTCGGATATCTTCCCTACCTCTTTGCTTCCCTCCACGTCGGACGACTCGCTGCTGAAATCCTCCGTGTTGAGGTTCTCGAAGTCTGACTCGCCCACGGCGATGGGCACCGTGACCGTGAGGCTGGGGTTGTGGATAAATGACATGTAGTCCCCTTCCTCGATGCCGTACTTCCCGTGGCTTTCCACCCCGTTGCTAGGCGACACGCAGCCCTCCTTGAGGAAGTCCTTACCGAGGTCGACGGCCACGGGGGCGTGGTTGGAGAGGCAGTTCTCCTTGCCGTCGCTGTGCAGGTCGTCAAGGGGCTTCTCCTCGTCCAGGGCGCCGGGTTTGCCCCTGGCCAGGAAGAGGCTCTGCAGGAACTGCCTCAGCGCAGACTTCACAAAGGCGATGCCCTTCTGGATGCGGCCCACGGCGATCTGCAGGTTGTTCATCTCGCTGTCGTCGTCCGTCGAGGCCAGGTTGTCGGCGCTGAAGGAGCTCAGCAGCAAAGCCAGGAAGAGGTTCAACACCTGCAATGCAAATACAAATGGATGCAAATGGTACCATGATACTAGAGCCTGATCTCTGACCTAACACAACTATAGTAGCATTCTACTACAACAGCAGTTGCAGTAGGAGTAAAATAATAGCAAAACAATGCTACTGAATAGCATTATCCTTTCAATCCCACCAGCCATTGCTGATTCTACTGGGGGTTGACGAAGGGTATCCTCTAAATGACTTCCGACAATTACCTAGTGTATGGGGATATTTCTAATCTTGCATAATTGCTATTTTCCAATCATAATTTGGCAAGGCTGACGTTCACCTGGGCTCAGGGTTGCCCGGGTCACAGGTTTTACACCAAATTGGGCTAGATTTGGAACAAGTTTGTGGGTCGAAACAGCAAGTTCACTGGTGGCATTTTTTTTTTTGGGCTAGTTTAAAAATAGTCCATGGTTGCATGGATACTGAGTGGTGCAACAGAAAAGCATTCGCTCTACAGGCATGAGCTCATGACTTCGAACCCCATTCATGTCAGAGCCATCAGTGGCTGGGATGAGTCAAGACAGCAAAATTGGCCGTGCTCTCAGGGCGTGAGGGATGACATACACTCTTTTCCCTGTCAATCACAGCAACATTAGCCAATCGTGTTCATCTGTTAGCTCATGCATGCAGAAGAGGGCAGCTAGCGCTTTCTCCTCCAAGTGTGTTATGTTTCTGTTACGCATTGAGTAGCAGTTCGAAAGGATGTAGTTGGCTGGCCTCACGTGTCACAGAGGAAGCACTTGTTAGCCTTCACCCTCCCCGGTTGGTAGCGGTCATGTGATAGGGGAGAGCTGGCTGGTGGGTGGGAACTGGTAAGATTAAAGCGAGGGGAAGAAATCGGTCCATGGTCAAACAGAAATAATCGAAATGACATCTAATCAATTTCTGCAAACATACTCTATAGCAAACAAAGGGAAAGTGTAAGTGCAAACACTGTATCTGTGATATACAGTACTGTGTATAAGTTTTAGGCAGTTGTGACAAAATGTTGTAAAGTATGAATGCTTTCAATAATAGACATGCTAATAGTTTATATTTATCAATTAACAAAATGCACAAGATGCAAAGTGAGTGAACAGAGGAAAAATCTACATCAAATCAATATTTTGAAGGCAAAGGTTGGTCTACTGCATCTACGGTCCACTACGTTGCCCGTTTCTTTGTGCTTCTTCAAAAGAGCTTGGACAGCACATCTGGGAACCCCTGTCCGCCTTGAAATTTCTGCCTGGGAGAGACCTTGCTGATGCAGTATAACTACATTCTGCCTTGTTGCTATGCTCAGTCTTGCCATGGTGGATGACCTTTGACAGTAAACTGTCTTCCGAAACCTCACCTTGTTAGCTGAGTTTGGCTGTTCCATACCCAGTTTTATTCCTCCTACACAGCTGTTTCTGTTTCAGTTAATGATTGTGTTTCAACCTACATATTGAATTGATGATCATTAGCACCTGTTTGGTATACTTGTTTAGTTATACACCTGACTATATGCCTACAAAATCCCTGACTTTGCGCAGGTGTACCTAGAAGAATTGATGCTGTTTTGAAGGCAAAAGGTGGTGACACCAAATATTGATTTGATGTAGATTGTTCTTCTGTTCACTCACTTTGCATTTTGTTAACTGATAAATATAAACTATTAACATGTCTATTTTTCAAAGCATTTTTTCACAACTGCCTAAAACTTTTACACAGTACTATATAGAACCATTTCTTCTGTAGTGGTTATTGGAAAATAATCACCACCCTCCTGTTATTTTATTGTTATAAGTGTTTACATAGCTGGTACTTAAAACGTTTGAAAAATGGTTCTTTAAATAATTAGAAGTTCTTAGCTTCTTAAAGGGAAACTCTAAAATGGATTAAACCCATTTTCCTAAAAGTATAGTCCAAACTTCAAAAAATTGTTTTAGAAGTCCATTGTCGCCTCTTTCTGAAGAGCAGAGATTACAAAATAAAAAGAAACACTATGTGACAAGCATGCCAATATGATTCACTCCACAAATCCGTACCAGCACGTGCGCTTCAAAAGGTTCAATAACCGGATCTTACCACCAAGTTCCCAATCACCATGACCATCATGAAGACGATGAGGCACATGGTCTGGCCGGCCACCTCCATGCAGTCCCACATGGTCTCGATCCACTCGCCGCACAGCACGCGGAACACGATCAGGAACGAGTGGAAGAAGTCTACCATGTGCCAGCGTGGCAGCTCGCAGTCTTCCGTGATCTTGCACACGCAGTCGCGGTAGCTCTTTCCAAACAACTGCATGCCCACCACGGCGAAGATGAAGACGATGATGGCCAGAACTAAGGTCAGGTTGCCCAGGGCACCCACCGAGTTCCCGATGATCTTGATCAGCATGTTCAGAGTAGGCCATGACTTGGCCAGCTTGAACACTCGCAGCTGAGGGACAGAGGAATGGAGGGAATAATTTACACAATACTGCTGTCTATCATACAGCTTAGTGCAAAAGTTTCCACCCCCTTAGCTTGGTTTGACTGCCTCCCTATTTTCCAGTTTATCTACAATAACGGAATTTAATGGTGCAGTTATCTGTATTACCATGCTTAAAAGTTTGCATCCCTGTATACTTTCGAAAGTTCATTTATTTGGATGTGTCTCATTGAGGGTTAAAAAAAAAACTGAACACATGCTTACAATGTTAAATCGTATTTAAGGCATTAAAAGACTCGAACTCATAAGTAGTTCACTGAAGTCAAGTAAAGAGTCACAAGACCTAAAACGAAAATGATTGACCTTTTACTGAGCTGGAGCGTTTTAAAAACATCCATCATTTAGAAATGGAAGGCACATAGAGAAAAATAACTTTAAACAAAAAAAACAGCAACAGATCTGAAAACGTTCGACATACTTTTCATGGAGCTTGCAGTGTTACTAACAAAGCACACACACGACTCACAATGAATAAAAGATCATAAAGGGCATCATGTCTTAGTCATAAGTACCCTCCTTTCGTCTTTAGCGATGCTTGAGGTTCTCATTATGGAAATATATTTTAGCGTAAGATGAATGGCTTCCTCACCAATCGGAAAGACCTGAGCACAGAGAGCCCCTCCACATTAGCCAGTCCCAGCTCCATCAGGCTTAAACTCACGATGATGCCATCAAAGATGTTCCAGCCCTCCTGGAAGTAGTAGTAGGGGTCCAGGGCGATGACCTTTAGACACATCTCAGCTGTGAAGATCCCTGTGAATACCTGTACACACAGATACACACTCCATTCAGCTCTGCGTACACACTCGGCTTTCGTCAAAACCGATCCTATTTACAGGTGATATTATGAAATATCTATATATAAGTTAATATTTATATTTTATATAGACGTTTTATGGAACACTGGTCTGATCTGCTGAAGTGATCTTAAGAAAGCAGATAAAATATGGCATAAACTGAGTTGCTTTTTATTATGTATTCTGATTCAGAAACTGGAAATGCATTGTGGGTAGAGAGAAGAATAACAAGTACATAGAGATTCACGAAAAAAAAAACAACAACAACATCAAGCTGTGATATGATTGTGCCTTTTTCTTGGTGTTTTTAAACCTTAAATTACAAATTATATTTTAGCTTGTTTTCATGCTGTTATAGGAAAATAATCAACGACAGGGTGGTGTGATGAAGTTACTGTTACCATCCCTTACCTAAAGTTGATTCTTTTCTAATAACACATGCATCCAAAAATGATTTATGAAAATCAATTAGAATTTTCTATTTATTTAATAAATAAAGGTAGACAACAACAACAACAACAACAACAAAAAAGCAATTTCATGAGAAACTAAAAAGTGCAAATTCAAGGAAAGCTTACAGTTACAGCTTTACCTTTGACTGTCACAAAACACTGACACTGGAGACTCCTTCCATAAATGCTAATCTCTTTATAGAAAACCTCACGATATCAATTAGCACACACATTTTAAAAACCCATTTATGTGGAACATCCACCACAGAAGTCCTTATAAATAAGTTGTTACTATAGCAAGGATAAAGTATTCTAATGTAAAAGTGCATTAATGTAAACCTGTGATTTGTGGCTGAACTATTGTCAGAGATGCTGTTATAGAGAATTAGTCAGCACCTTCTGACCAATCAGAATGGAGTATTCGACAGCGCAGTATAGATACATTATCCAAAGCAACAAAGTTTTTGTAAAATACAAGTCAAACTTTCCACTTTTTTAAATTTGCCCAAAAGAGAACACATAAGGATACAGCCCAAGATAACATTCCCCAAAACATACATCCAAATCAAGGGAAATGGTTTCAAAAAATGAGTTTTTTTTTAAATATTACAGCCACCTCAGTCTTGCAATTCAAACCCATTTGTAAACCTGTGGCCTAAAAAGACGACGATATATAAATAATTTAAAATGGCACCCAAGATCCTTCTATAGGTGTTAACTACATTACAGAAAGAGATTCATTCCTGGGATGCTTCACTAAATATTTCAATTTAGGGTGCTAATACTTTTGAAACCAGAAAAACTGCACTGCTTAAGAAAACTGTGCTCAAATAAAAACTATACGCTCCCCCCTGCATGCTTCATTCATTTTCTGCACTGATTTTTGCTCATTTTTATCGATGATTTTCTCTCAGCTTGTAACACTTTCACATGTTTTTGACACAATATTCGTGTGAAACTACACATTTCTGACATTTAATAGCATTTTAGGGTAACTAGTGCTGTTCCAAACAAATATATAGACAACAATTAGACAAAAATCCTCACCAGATTTCCGACCGAGAGCACGTCGTTGAACTCCTTGGTCATGGGGTAGTGCTCCATGGCCATGAAGAGGGTGTTGAGGACGATGCAGATGGTGATTGCCAGGTCTACGAAAGGATCCATTACCACCATGTTGACGAGCTCCTTCACTTTCAGCCACTGGGGGCAGCAGTCCCAGATCAGGAAGCTGTTGGCAAATTTGTACCAGCAGGGGGGGCACTTCTGTCTCGACTCCTCCAGCTCTGCACCGAGGACATGAGAGCAGAAGAGGTGACTACAGACTTTATCGTGTTGCAACATAACAGGGAAAAAAACTGATTCGGACAGATACAATGCCGTTATCCGTGTGTGTGTGTGTGTGTGTGTGTGTGTGTGTGTGTGTGTGTGTATAAAACTGCTAAGTTTACTCTCACTGTAAGGCTGATTTTCTTCAGTGTGTGTGTGTGTGTGTGTGTGTGTGTGTGTTTACGTCATACCCTCCATAGTGTTTGTGAGAATACTGGCTACGCTCATAGCTCTTTTCCTAGCTGCAGCGTCATCCAGGTAATCAGAGGCCTGGTGTGACCCAGACCGCTTCTTACGAGCCTCTGACTCTGTTGTCGTGCCCTGGAGAAAGGGAAAATGAAAAAAGAGAGAGAAATCAGGGATGAGAGAACCATGAGCTCAGAGAACATACATTATCCTGCATGTTCTTTTCAGTAGATTTCTTATTTATTTTAGTTTTCCAGCAATAGTAACTGTATAATGGATGTTCAAAATGTGCATTATACAGAGAAGTCCAACAGACCACACTGAAAATCTGGGATTTAAAAAAATATATATTTTATTTTAAACTGGAAATAAACAAGTAAGAAAGGGAGGAAAAGGAATGGAAATATCTTAAATATCCTGATTATTCAATATTCAAGATTCTGCACTGTCTAGGTCACTATTTAAAAAAAATTTGTTATATTGGAGTGAAAAAATACATTTATGGCATACGCCCTTATCCAGAGCAACTTACATTTATACATCTGAGGGTTAAGGGCCTTGCTCAAGGGCCCAACAGTGGCAGCTTGGCCGTGCTAGGATTTGAACTCACGACATCCCAATCAGTAATCCAATGTCTTAACCACTGAGCTAGTTACACTTTACTTGAGTATTGCTGGAGAAAACAAAATCTCATGTAAAAAGATTACCTCCCTAGAAGGCATGAACTCTATCTAATTCGAAAAAGCACGCTGAGGTAAGTTTAGCTCATTTGCTAATGGTGACTTGCTATATTTAACTATGTTAGCCTGGGTTTTTGTTGTTGTTGTTGTTGTTTATTTGTTTGGGGATTTTTTTTTTGTTTGTTTGCTAATCCCAGGTTAGACTAGCATTGTTTCCAGTAGCTAACATAACTGACTTGGCAGCAAGACAAATCCTAGCTAATTGTAAATATTGGAAACTTACAGAGACTGAATGAAAGTTCTAAAAGTTACTTTTCAAATGAAAACATGACATTAAATTAATATCGTCAGTTAAAAACATTGACTTTTCAATACGTGAGTATATTTAAGTAGAAATGTGGTTTTTTTTCCCCTTTTTTTTTTACTACTTGAGTACAAATTTTCTCTGGATACTTCCACCTTTTTTGGACACATTCTCTGTACTTTAACTTTTTAACTTAAGTATGATTTCTCAATCGAAGCACATGTTCAGATGACGCTCTGATAGATTTGATCTAACACGGATCGTCAGGTTTTCGACTTGTGCTTGTGGAGCCCGTGCCAGCTCGAGTGTCATTAAAGCAAAAGGACGACATACCAAATACTGAAAGAAATTCTGAAATTCACATAAAAAATCTACTGTTCATCAAAGGTTTTGCTGATAATATACTGTAATTTGTAATGAAAAATGTGTGTGTGTATATATATATATATATGTCTGAGAATATGTCAGGTGTGCTAATGTAAATATATCTGAGCTGTACCTCAGGAAGCAATCGGCCAATCGGTGAGGTTGGCACAGAGGCTCCGCCCACCAATGACACCACCCCATTACAGTCGACAGTACAATGCATCTTCCCATTGGCCGGAAGCATGATCCGTGGAGCGGCGAGGCTACACTGACTGACCGTCGAGTTCCTCCTCTCGATCCGCCGAGGTACGAAGAGCGAGCCTCGGCGGCTGTCGCTGTCCTCAAACGTGCTGTGCTCATCGTCCGCAAAATCGTTCTCCGAGCCGAAGTCCCGGGCTCGGCCGCGAAAACTGAACAAACTCGCCCGGCTGTTCCTCCTCGGAGAGAAGATCGAACCGCGTATACTGAGGAGAGACTGAACAAAAGACGGCGAGAGAGAGAGAGAGAGAGAGAGAGAGAGAGAGAGAGAGAGAGAGAGAGAAACTTTAACATGCAATCAGAAGTCAAAATATAAAAACAGAGAAATAATAATATAAACAGGGTTGGAATCCAAAAAATTGAGTAATTTTTTTTTTTTTACTACACAGTCAGACATTTATCTAAAATGTATAAAATGTTATATTCTCTATTCTGATTGGTCAGAAGGTGTTGATTAATTTTCTGTAACAGCAGCTTTGACAAATTCTGATTACAAGGCAAAATCGCAGGTTTTTATTAATGCACTCATTCTAGTACCTTATTGTTTCTATAGCAACAACTTACACAGGGACTTGTATGTTGGACCTTTACAAAGAACTTATATAGTCATCGTTGATTTATGGAAGGAGTCTCCAGTGTCAGCACTTTATGGTTTGTCATTAACGTGACAAGCTGCACTTTTTGTCTTATTAACTTCATGACGACTGTTAATAGCTGCTATGACGTAAGCGATAACAGGAACTAACCTGTTTCATGGACCTTCCACAACATTAAATGTAACTCTTTAGTAAATTTTAAAAAAAAAATTTAAAAAAACTGTTAGCATTGGGAAATGCTATGGTTTCATTGAGGTTTGAAAAACTGCAAAAAGCAAAAAGATGTTAAAGATATGTACCACCATAAACACAGAGACAGAGTACTCAGAGATGAGTATATTCTATAATCTGCTGAGTCAACACCCTCAGGCCCCATAACTCCACTGTGATAGAACAAGGAGTCACCTGATTCGGGGTGGAGCACTTCTTCTCGTAGGACAGCCTGTTGGCGTCTATGGAGAAGCGAAAGCCCGAGCGGCGGATGCTGTCTTCTGACTCGGACTTGTGGAACTTCTCCTGGTCGGCTTTCTCCTCCTCCTCCTCCCTCTGTTTCCTCTTCTTGCGCCTGTTGCGTCGCTCCTTGGCGCTCTTCGAGGAGAGTCTGGAGCCCCCGGAGGAGCTTTCCTCAGACAGGCCGCCCCTGCCGCTATACTCCCCACTCTCTGTCGCTGCTGCCGCGGCAACCTGCCGACCAATCACAGCACAGGCATTGTTGTCAGGGACAACCGAGGATAGACTTAGTTTAGGCTGGCAGAGTGGGAGCAGATGCAAAAAAAAAAAATCGTCAGGAGAGACCGACAGAGAGACGGCAAACAGAAAAAGAAGGAGTGTGAAAAAGAAGCGATTCCTGAAGCCACTCGATCACACAATTCTTTTAAAGCTGCCGATTCATTTAGAGCACGATGCTCTCGAACTCATGAGTCAGGGTTTGATTATAAGTGACATCATGGCTCTCACTCAGGCAACCAAAATGCTCTAAAGGCCTACAGTGTGTGTGTGTCATGAACTTAATGAAATACCTTTCTCTCTCTACAAGGGAGGGAGAGACGGAGGAGAGGATGGAATGAGAGGAGAGAGTGAGTGATGGGAAAGAGGGAGAGGACAGGGAGAGAGGAAGTCAAGGAGACAAACTGAAAATGTACAGTATGATAAACGCACAGCCCAATAATCTCACATCGGATTAAAGCTGTTAAAAAACATCCGGAGAAAAATGATACGTCATGCGTTTGGAGATAAATCCGATCACGGACACACTGACTTATCAGCCTGCCATCATTATTAATATAATTTTTTATAAACCTTATAAACCACTCTACACACACACACACACACACACACACACACACACACACACACACACACACACACACACACACACACACACACACACACACACACACAGCCTCCATTTTACTGTCCTTCACATCTATCTCTCTCTCTCTCTCCCTCTCTCGCTCTCTCTCTCGCTCTCGCTCTCTCTCCCCGTTACCCTGTATGGGTTATCTGCTGCGGTTTCCATGGTAACAGGGGAACGTTAGCCACACCAGAGAAACTCGACAGAGAAAGAGGAGGAATGAAAGATGAAATAATGAACATGCATGCGGATGGGGGAAAAACAAGATTCAAACAGTACAGATCTATAAATAGACAAAATGTGTGTGTGTGTGTGTGTGTGTGTGTGTGTGTGTGTGTGTGTGTGTGTGTGTGTGTGTGTGTGTGTGTGTGTGAGAGAGCAAGAGAGAGAGAGAGAGAGAGAGAAACACCTGTGCTTTTTGTGTATATGCATATGTATGAGGATTGTAGGTGAGGCCATTTGTGTGTGTGTGTGTGTGTGTGTGTGTGTGTGTGTGTGTGTGTGTGTGTGTGTGTGTGTTAATATTTCTGATTGTAGGTGTGACCATTTGTCTTTCTCTGTGTGTGTGTGTGTGTGTGTGTGTGTGTGTGTGTGTGTGTGTGTGTGTGTGTGTTAATATTTCTGATTGTAGGTGTGGCCATTTGTCTTTCTGTGTGTGTGTGTGTGTGTGTGTGTGTGTGTGTGTGTGTGTGTGTGTGTGTGTGTGTGTGTGTGTGTGTGTTAATATTTCTGATTGTAGGTGTGACCATTTGTCTTTCTCTGTGTGTGTGTGTGTGTGTGTGTGTGTGTGTGTGTGTGTGTGTGTGTGTGTGTGTGTGTGTGTGTGTGTGTTAATATTTCTGATTGTAGGTGTGGCCATTTGTCTTTCTGTGTGTGTGTGTGTGTGTGTGTGTGTGTGTGTGTGTTAATATTTCTGATTGTAGGTGTGACCATTTGTCTTTCTCTGTGTGTGTGTGTGTGTGTTTGTGTGTGTGTGTGTGTGTGTGTGTGTGTGTGTGTTAATATTTCTGATTGTAGGTGTGGCCATTTGTCTTTCTGTGTGTGTGTGTGTGTGTGTGTGTGTGTGTGTGTGTGTTAATATTTCTGATTGTAGGTGTGGCCATTTGTCTTTCTGTGTGTGTGTGTGTGTGTGTGTGTGTGTGTGTGTGTGTGTGTGTGTGTGTGTGTGTGTGTGTTAATATTTCTGATTGTAGGTGTGGCCATTTGTCTTTCTGTGTGTGTGTGTGTGTGTGTGTGTGTGTGTGTGTGTGTGTGTGTTTACCTGCGCCTCCTCCTGCTGTCTCTTCAGCTGCTCCAGCATGGCCTGAAACTCCTCCTCTTTCTGCTGCGCCTCCTCGATGGTGGCCTGGTTCTGCTCGTCGTACGCCATGGCCACCACAGCCAGGATCAAGTTCACCAGGTAGAACGATCCCAGGAAGATCACCAGCACGAAGAACACCATGTAGGGCTTTCCAGCAGCACGCAGGGTCTGCAACACACAACACACAACACACACACACACACACACATACACAGTACAACACACACACACACACACACACAGTTTTTAACAGGGATAGTCTCACCCCATACAGACTTTATTATTATTATTATTATTATTATTATTATTATTATTATTATTATTATTATCATTATTATTATCTAGTATTTTTTGAGATCACTTTTCTGGCTGTGAGCTACAGAATCTTGAATCCTATAACCTGATTGGCTCTCCTCGTATTAGTTACCAACAGAATTTTTTTTTTTTTACTAAGCCACAATGTATTTTCTCTGAAAGAAAAGAATGCTCACCTGCTGATAGAGATTCTCCCAGAAGTCCTGTGTCATGAGACGGAAGAGGGAGAGGAAGGCCCAGCTGAACGTGTCGAAGCTCGTGTAGCCGTAATTGGGATTACGCCCCGTCTTTATACACAGAAAACCTTCAGGACACTGTCTGCAGACGACACACACACACACACACACACACACTCATCACGTTTAACCAATCATATACTGTACAAGCACTACTTAATCAATTGAATGACCATTACATGCTCCAGAACGTAAAGGTACAGTCAGTGATTTTGGCGCAAGTCGACTAAAGCTAGCTTCAATTTTATTTGCCGTTTATTGTTTCTTCCAAAGCCACGCCCCCCAAAACACACTTTTGAAAGCTTTTAATTGAAAACACAATTACAATTAACAAAGAGGTACAGTTTAAAATTCTTGTACCTGGAAACCTGGGGGGTTTGTTGTACTCTATTATATTAAATATTTTAAATGTTAAATTAACAAATTGACAGATTTTTTTTTACCCTGCATCACTGCCATTCCCACACAGCAAGGCATCTCTGCTTTTGGGAAGATAGTAATAATTATCTGTGGAAAAAAAGAGGACAACAGAAAATTAATGGCAATACACTCACACTCACACTCTCTCTCACACTCACACTCTCTCTCTCTCTCACACACACACACACACACACACACACACACTCACACACACCAAATCGTTTTTGGACTGTGAGCTCTAGCTTACAGCCAATGTATCTGTGTCTAAGCTAAGTTTGACCTTTGAACCATATGGGTTATGAGCTCTGTCCCTGGGGCAGAGAGGTCACACACACACACATACACACACACACAGATGCTCCGAGCACACGGTGACTCATATAACTTGGACCACTGGTGGACTTAACATCACCCAAAGGCGCTCTTATGTCATCACACATCTAACATCTAACTCACACATATAGCAGCAGTAGTGTCACATGTGTAATATAAATATACAGTAGATGTGTATACAGAAAATACAGTGTACACACACACACACACACACACACACACACACACACCTAGTGAACATGACACTGTGTAACACAGTGCCACAATCTGTATCTGTATCTATTTAGAGCTCAAACATCTGTATCTGTATTCGAATTTAAACACGAAGTGGGAGTGGCCTACCTTCGACTGAAAAAACCCCAGTTCATTCTCTCCAGTTCATAACTGGTCTCAGCTTAAGACCAATTTTTATTTCCACTCATGCAGTTGTTATTTTCGTTTGTTCCTGCCCGAGATATTTTCTAACGAATTTAATGGTTCTATTCCCAAAATATAAACAAGCTAGTTGCCTAATTTAAACCACCACAACCCTGATCAGGCAATTACTAAGGATGAATGAATAAATTCGCTATGTGATAAATTTGGTCTTTGTTCGTCCAACAGCTTACTTAATTTAGTGCTGCCCTGAATAAGCTATTTCACATAACAGATCTTTATGTATAGTCCTTTATGGGGGGGGGGGGGGGCTAAACTTTTGAACAGGATGATTGGTGTAAATTGGTATTATTTTGTTTAAAGATCTTATTTTTTTCAGGTAGTACTTCAGAAGCTACATAAGATATGTACGTTTCCCAGAAGACAAAATAATAACAATTTACACCGATCATCCTGTTCTAAAGTTTACACCCCCCCCCACCCCCCCCAGCTCTTAATGTGTCGTGGTGCCTTCTTGAGCATCAGTGAATGTTTGCACCTTCTGTAATAGTTGTGTACGAGTCCCTCAGTTGTCCTCAGTTTGAAAACATGGATCTCAACATCATATAGCCGCTGTTGGAAAGGGCTCAAATATGCAGAAGATGCTGGAAAAGTAAATAATGTGCAGGACCTGGAGGATTTTCCTGAAGAACAGGGGGCAGTTTAACTGCTCAGGACAAACAAGGGACTCGTGAACAACTATCACAAAACATAAAAACAGTCGTTGATCATCCAGGTAACGACACAGAGGATTAAGAATTGAGTGTACACTATGTAAACGTTTGAACTGGTTCATTTGTGTAAATTCAGTTGTTATTGTGTCTTGTGGACTATATGTAAACATCTGTTATGTGAAATAGCTTATTCAGGGCAGGAGTAAATAAAAAACTAAATGCAATTTTTTTTATCCCTCTTATTTAAAAAAAAAAAATTATTATTATTAACATTTTGCAGATTCTGCAAGATGTATGTAAACTTATGACCGCAACTGTATTTTGTTGCATCCCACAGGATTCCCAGTCCTTATGAACACCTCTAGTCTCAAACAAGTGCTCCTCCTATTCATTTCTGTATATGTATCAGTTTAGAACACATCATCTGCATTGTATTCATATTCATCCATTCTTCCATCCCTGAAGCCCACTCACCCTTGTTGTCCATGTATTCGGTCCAGCTGAAAGCATTGGTGATGTTGAGCGCTGTTGTTAGGTTGTTCTCGGTGGAGTTCTGCGTGTTGTTCCACTGCGGTAGCCTCACACACTTCTGCCGCAGGTTTCCCATGAACAGCTGCAGGCCGATTAGCGCAAACACGCTCAGGCAGAAGACGGTCAGGATCATCACGTCCGACAGCTTCTTTACTGACTGGATCAAAGCACCCACGATGGTCTTCAGGCCTGCAGGGACACACGATATGCATCAGACACACACACACACACACACACACACACACACAAACAGAAACCCTCACACACACATATATTAAAGGAATACTCCAGTGTTTTTTTTTTTGTTTGTTTTTTTTAAACTTTATCTATCCACACACATTTCTGATCTCTGTGCTGAGAAATGAACAAACTGTTTACACAAAATTCACTTAAAGACTAATAAAGTCTAAGGGCAGTTGTTGGGGCAGTTGATAAACAATTATGCAAACCTTGTCATTTTTTTGTAAAAGGCTTTCATGAATTATTCAAGTATAAAAGTAAGTTAAACTCCAAACTTTATAATAATTCATGAGTGATGGGACACTTTTTTTTTTTTTTTTTTTTTAGAAAAAAGAAAAGCCGCAATTTAAATGGTAATTAATTAATTAATTTCTTTTTAAAAAATTTTCTTACTTCAGTTTTTGTAAGCTGGTAAAGTTACATACAAACTCTTCTAGTACGACTTTCTCTGTTTTATTAAGATGAATTAGACAGAGTATAGGTTGTAGCTTTGAATATGAATTATATATATATATATATATATATATATATATATATATATATATATATATATATATATATATATATATATATATATATATATATATACATTATACAGTGGATATAAAAAGTCTACACACCCCTGTTAAAATGGCAGGTTTTTGTGATGTAAAAAAAATGTAAAAAGTTAAATCATGTTGATTAACCCCAAGTAAAGTATATTTCTATAAGATTTTCCTGACATCTTCTTGGTAACAACCAACTGGAAAAGCCATGGGCCTCAAAGAGCTTACAAAGCAGGTACGGGATCATATTGTTGAAAAATATGAATCAGGAGAGGGTTACAAATAAATTTCCAAGACATTGGATATACCATGGAACACTGTAAAGACAATAATCAACAAGTGGAGAAAATATGGCACGACAGTGACGCTACTAAGAACAGGATGTCCCTCTAATATTGATAAGAAGATCAGGAGAAAACTGGTCAGGGAGGCTGCCAAGAGGCCTACAGCAACATTACAAGAATGTCTGGCAAGTACTGGTTGCTCCCTACATGTGACAACAATCTGCTGAATTCTTCATATCTCTGGGCTATGGGGTAGGGTGGCAAGATGGAAGCCTTTTTTAACCAAAAAAAAAAAACAACAACGTGGAATAATGATTTATGGTCTGATGAGACCATAATACCAAAATATATGTTTGACACAGAAACAAAAACAGCACATCACCGAAAGAACACAATCCCCAAGGGGAAGCATGGTGGTGGCAGCATCATACTTTGGGGCTGTTTTTCTAACAGCTGGAACTGGGGCTTTCATCAGGGTGGAGGGAATAATGAATAGCTCCAAATACCAGTCAATTATGGTGCAAAACCTTAAGGCTTCTGCTAAAACACTTAAGATGAAGAGGAATTTCACCTTTCATCATGACAACGACCCAAAGCAAACCTCCAGATCAACAAAGGAATGGCTTCACCAAAACAAGTTCAAGGTTTTGGAATGGTCCAGTCAGGGTCCAGACCTAAATCCAATCAAAGATCTGTGTGGTGACCTGTGGTGCACAGGAGATGCCCAGCCAATGCAGCCAGGTTATTGTACATTTTTTATTTTTCATTTTTTTCCCCCCTTTAAAGTGTTTTCACTTTAATTAATAGGGTAGAATTTCACAATAAAGGTAGAAAAGGTTCTGACATGGTTTATCTTGGTTTTATTTTTTACATCACAAAAACCTGCCATTTTAACAGGGGTGTGTAGACTTTTTATATCCACTGTACGTACTCGTATTTTAAATGTTTAACAGCTGCCCTTAGACTTCCATTAGAAGTGAGTTTTTATTAAGCAGGTTCTCTGGTCTCTTTTCAGTACTCTGAAACGTGAAAATTTAAATTCCTGTCCTGGGTAATTGTTTATACGCTATAGATACGGTGGTTTGAGGTTAGGCTGAACGACATTGCAGTATTCCTTTCAATTCTTTTCCTACATCCCAACAGATTTATATTTAGCCACATCTAAATATAAATCATTTTAAATGGGCCAGCAAGTTCAGTCATTATCTTATTTAAGACTTTATGTTTAGGGTTTATTAAGCTATGCAGTAGCTGCATTTTAGCAACATGATTTGTCTCGTGTTTATGAAGCTGATGAATGTTATATGTAAGCATGCATATTCCTGAGTCTGATCACATTCTTCTGACTCTTCACTTCATGACTGGAGTTGTGGCAGCAGTCATGGAGTCATTAAAGTATGTCGTTAGCTGAGCAGGTTTAATGCTGGCCAGTGATGACAGCGTGTTATTGCATTAGTAGTAGTGCATTTTAGATTGGAACATGCTTTGAGAGATTGCTTGTTAAAAACATTAAAACATACAGTGTATGTGTACAATGGTGCATTGTACAAGTAGAATCGTGTGTGTGTGTGTGTGTGTGTGTGTGTCTGTCATGGCAAAGAGCTGCCATGCTTCACACTCACACAACACGAAATCAAACAGACCGGCGACGGAGCGCATGCACATAAAACTCAAACAGGAGACGTACACGAGAGAGAAGAGAAGAGATCTGGAGAGAAGAGAACAGAAGAGAAGAGAAGAGATGTGGAGAGGAGAGAAGAGAACAGACCAGAAGAGAAGAAAAGAGAACAGGAGAGGAGAGAAGAGAAGAGATGTGGAGAGGAGAGAAGAGAACAGACCAGAAGAGAAGAAAAGAGAACAGGAGAGAAGAGAAGAGATGTGGAGAGAAGAGAACAGATGTGAAGAGAAGAGAACAGGAGAGAAGAGAACAGATGTGAAGAGAAGAGAACAGGAGAGAAGAGAACAGATGTGAAGAGAAGAGAACAGGAGAGAAGAGAACGGAACAGACCAGAAGAGATGTGGAGAGAAGAGAAGAAAAGAGAAGGGGAGAGAAGAGAAGAGATGTGGAGAGAAGAGAATAAAAGAGAACAGGAGAGAAGAGAAGAGATGAGAAGAGAATGGAACAGAAGAGGAGAGAAGAGAAGTCCTCCAAATGTCACACTGTAGCCTTTAGCAATGTCTCATGCAAAACAATAACACAAATTAAAAAGGCCTGTCTATTCCCCAAGACGTGGAGATCTGTGGGAAATAACAGAGCCGCGTCTAACAGAAGGAGGAAGGAACACTACAGAATGTTTTCTACAAAAGCCTGGAATCCTTTTGTCTCCCTTTTTTTTGTTTCCATGTGAATGGATTCCTGCTTTTCTCAAGCCGCTAGGAGCGACAGAATGAGTGAGAGAGGCCAGCAGAGGAGGGGGATGGTGTGAGCGAGAGTTGGGATGGACAGAGAGGCAGCCTCTGGCCTTGAGCTGGGAGCTGGAAACTAGCTCTCACCTGGGATCACTGAAATAGTTTTGAGTGCTCGCAGAACCCTGAAGGTTCTCAGTGCAGAGACATTGCCCAGATCCACAAATTCAGTTACATATCTGTAAGGAGGGGAGGGACAGGAGAGGGAGGGAGGATCACACAAACACACACACACACACACACACACACGCACACACACACAAAGACACACACGCACGTTAGGACAGGACAAGGGAGCAAAAGAGGGAAACGTTGCACATGGACACACACCTGACTGACACCTTGTGCATGTGCATTCACACACACGCACACGCAAAAAGGAGGCATGCGCACGCCTACACGCACACACGCGCACACACACACACACACACACACACACACACACATCCCTTACCTGGGATAACTGAGATTGTTTTCAACGCTCTGAGCACTCTGAAAGTGCGCAGAGCTGACACATTGCCTAGGTTTACAAACTCAGTTACATACCTGTAGGATCAAATAGAGAGTTACCACAGAGCACACACACACACACACACACACACACATACACCACGCATCATGCACGCACACACACTCATGGTCGCACATGGCATCACTAAAGCAACAGGCATACACAGTTTTCTTAAAACTCTCCAAAAGAAGAAAGGAGAAAGTTCAAATGTCACACAATTGTCTTGTAGTCGATCTGCCAAGATGTTTGGTGTTCTAAAGCTAACAAAGCTAACAGCTAACAAGCTAACAAAGAGGATGATGCAACAGGGTCGTTTCATTTTCAAAAATATTGTAGCCAAAAAGAAAAATGAACTAAGAGCTAATTTATTTCCTATGTGAACAAGCCAATGCTAAGCTACAACTATTAGCAACAGCTAAAAGTTGTCAGTCTGCTAGTTTTTATTAATTGCTGTCAGTTCATCTTTTCATATTTTCCTTCAAAATCTCTTGAATTGTTAAACGGCTGCGAGAAATGAATTGATACAGAACAGAAATTAGCTTCAAGATGGCTGCTGAGGCTTCCTTTCGCTAGAAAACTAGCTATTCATGCTAATATGCTATTGCTGTGGTTACATTGCATTTTTGTTCCAGAATTATCGAAATTGGAGGGTTTTTTTATCTTTTTAACTGCCTGAACACTTTATCTGCTTCATCATTGCATTTTGTTTTGTCTTTAACCACCAAAAGTTACAGCATAGCTGTGAAATTAGCCTGTATGTAAAAAAAAAAAAATAAACAAATAAAATAAAAATAAAAACAAAAAAGAGGTCATTCTGAGGTAACCTCAATTTGACAGACTGGCATGACACAATTTTTTTTTTAAAATATTGTGTACTATACACCGCGACTACTAATAAAATTATAAAACAGTACGCCATTACAAACACCTGTGTGCTGAGGAAGAAAGGGTTTCCGACAGAGTTTCAAGATGGCCGCCGTGACTGTTTTTATCTCTGTGACATGCTTTTGTCCATTTTTATATCTACCAGTGTACCGTGAAGTGTCAGAAATCTCATTAACAAGCCTATTTGCTTATTTACTATTTACTAAGCCATTTATAATATATTTCCTATGTGAACAAGCTAATGCTAAGCTACAACTATTAGCAACAGTTAAAGCTCTTAAATTCTTCAATGGATGTGACAAATTACTTGACTACTTGACTAGAAAACTAGCTATTTCTGATAGTACTTCATGCTACTACTGTAGTTACGTTGCATTTCTTTTCCAAAATGAGCAAAATTAGTGGATTTTCCCTGCCTTAATACTTTCTCTGCTTTGTCATTGCATTATTTTTGTGTCTTTGACCACCAAAAGTTCCACATTTTGGATCAAATGTAAGTCTGTAATTCTGAGGAAACTGCGTCTTCAAGTGAATTTAGCAATTAAATTTGAACAAGCATACACTAAGTTACAGCTATTAGCAACAGATAATCTAGTCTGCTAGTTTTTGTTTGTTGTCATGGCTATGTCACTTACTAACAAATGATGATTTTGCTCATGTTTCCATTCTTAAATGGCTATGACGAATGACTTAACATGGAAGAGAAATTCAAGATGGCCGCCGTGACTGTTTTTAGCTCTGCAACATCCTTTTGTCCATTTTTACAGTGTGAGAAAAAAAAACCCAGTCTATTTAAGACTTAGCTAACTTACTTCCTGTGTGAACAAGCTAATGCTAAGATACAACTGTTAGCAACAACTAAAGCTTGCCAGTCGGATAGTTTTAATAATTCGATATTGATATTTTCCTGATATATGGCTATAATGAATGACTTGACACAGAATAGAAAATTAGCTTCAAGATGGCCGCTATGACTGTTTTTAACTGTGTGATGTCCTTTTGTCCACTATTATAGAAAACGGTGTGTTATACAGTGTCAGAAACCACCAAGTCTATTTGAGATGAAACGACTGTCCGTGGTTTGAGGAAAGTTAGCACAGTGCTAACCTTGTTAGCTACATTAGACTTGTAGCTCCAGTGCAAAACTTAAGAAGCAAACTTCTCACACCAAACACGTCTTGGCTGATCGACATTTGAGGTTAATTTGATTTATAGCCGATTTAATGACAGTAATGACTTAGCAATGACTAGTATACGGGTAACAGCAAGAGACACGCAATAATGACACGCACGCCATGACGATGACGCTGAAGTCCAGCCAGTTCCAGGGGTCTCGCAGGAACGTGAATTTTCCCACACAGAAGCCACGGGCCAGGATCTTAATCAGAGACTCAAATGTGTAAATCCCTGTGAACGTGTACCTGCAGGATAAAAACGCTCTTATTCACATACTCGGACAATCAAACAAACATGTAAAGTCATTTTCAACTCCTTTGACATGCACTCTAAACTTAAAAGGGGCAGTTTGTCACTTTTTAAAAAGCTCTCTCTCGGGAGAAGCAAATTGCAATTGCAAAGAAAACACTCCTCCAAATGACCCCACCCTCTTAGCTGACACTATGGCTGCGTCCGAAATCACGTACTGTGACAGTACGTACTGCATTCGAAGCACTACCTACTGCACAGACGTTGAAACGGTACGTACTAATCAGTATGTGTGTGTAGGATGAATACAATCCCGGACATACTGCATCCGCCATGTTGGCATTGTCATATGACCTTCGACATCATCATAAACGCAAAAATCTTAAAGGGATGACCAGATTAAAGCAACCGCACTTTAAGGAAAGTTAACTGAATTAGCAATTTAATGTGGGCAGTGTTAACAGGCTGAGATAAATTCTTGCCGTTAGCTTGTCCGGGCAAAGGCATGATGGAGTTTTCTTGTTTAAACCTTCAACAACTTAACAGTTTATTCGGGTACTGTTCAACAAGTCGTGTTTAACCAAGGTTTAATACTTAAAAGGGGCTGATGCGCATTTTTTAAAATTTATTCTGAGCTCGTCCACACCAGTCCCGTTGCATTATGGGATTGTTTGACTCGCGTAGTGTCCATCGGTTGCACACTGCAAAATCTCGCCGGAAGCAGTACGCCATCCGGGTATTTCTCGCCTACTGAGAATTCGGACATACTACCCCTCTGGCATACTGCTTTTCGCCTACTGTGTAGTAAGGTAGTACGTGATTCTGGACTGAGACATTTTTCCAAGGTATCTTTTGAATTTAAAGCTTATTACAGGTCTAGAAACGCTTTCAACCATTACAAACTGCACCTTTAATGACTTCCATGCATACATAAACAAACACGGCAGACTTACTCCACGTTCTTGGCCCAGTCTGGTGGGTTGCTAAGCGTCATGAAGGCGCAGTTGGTCAGAATGGTGCACATGATCACAAAACTGAACATCGTGGATAGTAGTCAAGGAGTGTACATTACACACACACAGTTTTTCCACCCAAACACACAGAGTTCCTATCATGCACTCTACTCTGCTATTGAAGGATATGAATGCACCAGCACTTTAATGGAGAGTCTCCTCAGAGGGTTGAACGGACTCAGGATGTAGAGGGCAGGCGTGGCATTGAAACGGAATATCGCCTTCCCACGATTCAATACTATAAAGGTCTGGAAAAAGCAAGGCAATTCAAGAGAAATGTGGTTAAAACCTTGCCCCTTGTTCAGAGCTCTTCCACAGATATAATGAAAATAAAACACCCAATCTATCGAGTTAAAGTCATCTCACCAGAACCTGAATTCTCAGATATTTGAATATATTGGGTTGGAAAAGTTTTCAGGCAGTAGAAGCACCTTATAATTATGTGTAATAAAAGCACCTTATACTCATAATTGTTGTGAAAATTTAATTTGTGGATATTTAAAAAAAAAAAAAAAAAAACAACCCTCCAGGGTATTTAGAGAGAGTAAATGAGAATCATGACACACCTCTGAGGTCATAATGTTTATATATTGTATTGTATCTCAAAAACTGAAGAAAAAAAACACATTTAAAGGTTTGCTTTTCTTGCACCCGAAATAGTTTCTTTTGTCCTGTTTGTTTGTTTGTCTCTATGGAAACCCTAAAGAAATTGTAATGCAGATCCCTACAGCAGAGGTTTTCCCAATTCCAAATAAAACCCCTATAAAGCTGTTAACTTTTAGCTACCAAAAGAACCACTGAGCATCCCTTTGTAAAGTTTACTTAACAAGATGCATTAACACTTAACAGTTCTCTACTGCTTGATTTTTCCCCCTGAATTTGAAATAGCTGAATTCAGGCGAAACATTTTCAAATATCTAAACTTGCAAAGATGATTTTCAGTCCCATCAAATCATGCATTTTTCTTTAAAGAAGCATGAATTGAATTTTACAGTCTGGTGAATCAGTTCATCATGAAAGAATTCCCCCATAAATCCACCTCCCTCTTTTTCTGCCATTTTCTATTTCCTCCATTCTGCTCCATCCCTCCCTCACTTTCCTTCCATATTTCCTCCCTGTGTCCTTTCATCCATCTCTTCCTTGCTCCTTTCCCTCTGTCACTCCAGTGCTTGGTCCTTTCATTCCTCCTTAGGTTAACATTTAGGTCCTCTCTTTCCTTCCTTAGTTTCCCTTTCTCAATTTCCTTTCCTTCCCTCCTTTTAACCCTATATGTCCTTCTTGCTTATGCTCTACAGTTCCTTTCCCTACTCTCTATCCTTTCTTCCCACCATGTATCCTTCCATCCTTGCCCCTACTTTCCTTTCCTGTAGCCTTTTCTCCCCCTTGTCCACATACTTCCCTTCCATTTTCTTTCTATCCCCATGCTTCCCTTCCTTCCTCATCGTCCATCCATCACTTCCCTGTTCCTTTGCTCTTTCACTTCCATGCTCTCCTTCTACCCCTGCCAACTTTGTCCTTTTCCTCACATCTTTTGCCCATCTCTTCCTACCTCTTTCCAATCTCATCCTTCACCCCGTCCCACCTTATATCTTTCCCTGCCTTTGCCTTCCACCACCACCCCTTCCTCCCATGCATGAATCTCTTCCCAGCTCCTTGCACGACTCCTTCCCTGGCCATCCTTCTTTCTTTTTGCTCCCACCAACCCTCCCTCCCTCCCCGTTCTCATACCGTCTGGTTGCTGTAGTAGGGGTCCAGGTCCTCCAGGGGAACGGACACCAGTCCAGGAGGGATGTCCCCGTAGATGAAGGGCAGGGATTTCCCTGCCTCCAGGTCGCTGTTGGGCTTGGGCCCATTCTCGTCATCTTCGTCGTTGCGCCTCTCGACTTTGGACCGTTGGGCCGCCTCCTCGATGCGCTGCTCGATGGCAGCGAGCGATTCTGGACGGAAGGGCTGGAAGCTGTCAGGTCCGGGAGGAACGAGCAGCTGGGCAGCCATATTGACATCCTGCTCCTGGAGCCGGACCAGCTAGCCTACGGTCACACCGGGAGCTGGAATACAAACAATATCAGTGATGGAGATTTCTTCATGTGCACTGGATATTAGGCTTTAGTATGGAAGAAGCAGCACAAAATGCTAGACAGATTGCGAGTAGACAGATCGCTAATAATTGCAAGGAGTTTTGGGGTCGTAGGCCGTTGTTGAGACCAATTTAGCTAATCCGCTAACTCTAGCTAGCTCTGTTAGCACATTAGCTAAAACACAAAGAAATAAACATACACACTGAGGACGAGCAGACGTCCTCATTTTTCAGTATTATACTGACTCTTTCACTGTCTCTCTTTCTCTTGACTGGCTAGTTGCCATCGTGTGGTGAGACATTTCTGTGTGTGAAGTTACGGCGTGATGACGTTTGACGTATCTGAGATGGCTTATGACGTATTTGTACAGATTTCCTGCCAATTTCGACCGCCATCCCTGACACAGCGCTGACTGTCGATTGCTATTACAGGACTGACAGGTGACTCACAGCAGCTCAGGACCTTCAGATTACAAAGCGTTTTCTTCTTCACACCCCTTTAACTTTCACTGGCTTTATCATGATTCCATTTTGACTTTTGTCGAGTTGTTTAGTTTGTTTTTAGCCTGTTATGGTGCACTGAGGCCAAACGGGTACAGCGTATCTGACACTAACACTGATATGCGTGTTGTCCTGTCTGTGTGAATATGATAAGAAACTGGCTGTGTTAACAAGAACACAAAATGTGTTGTCAACGACGCGCTCATGTTTTAGAGCATTTTTACATCATGCAACATTTACCCCCCAGAACGGCACAGATTTCTTGAGCGTGACAAGCCTCTTCAAATCCCATCTCTCCGACATGAAGAATTTATGGGAGAATCCACAGCGGCCACCGAGACAGCGAGGTCAGCAAAATCACAAGGTGATGAAATATCTCTTGGCATATCGTCTGCAAATCTCTAGAACCCTCACGGACATCGTTCTCCAGAAAAGAAAAAAAAAAGATTGTTTGTCATGACTGTGTGCGCGTGCATGCATGTGTGTGTGTGTGTGTGTGTGTGTGTTTAGGACTAGGAATGATAATGTGTGTAAATGATGAGGCAAAAAAACATTAATTTGTGACTGAGAGTCCAGTCTCTTGTTCAGAGGATGCAGACAGAGTGCATTAACGCGAGTGGATACAGAACCAAGGAAGAAATAAAGGATGAGAGAGACAGAGTGAGAGAGACAGACTGAAAGAAAAGTCACTAAATTACTGCTAGATTCTTGGGACAATTGAGCGCTGGAGTCGTTCTAAAGAGTGATGTGGTTTACGAAGTCTCATTTGGCCTTTTATTACACATGATGGAATGGGCACGCCCAGATGATCAGCCCCTGGTGGAAACCCAACTCCTTCTAGTCTTACTGCTCAGCTCTTCTTACGGCACTCGGGTGCTTCTGTTTATCCGTAATGATAAAAGCACACACTCATAAACTCTAATGTTTAGGATTTGTGGCGGTGTATAGAAAGGTCACAATTCGATTTCGGTCAAGTCTCTACAGTGATGCAGTGATAAATCTACTCTGTGGTGCATCTTGATTTTTATAATCATTTATAACACAGCGTTGGTGAATCCTCTAATCTGATTGGTCAGAAGGTGTTAATTCGTTTTCTATAACAGAGGCTCTGCCGGTAGTGCAGCTACAAATCATACGTTTGTATTAATGTTCATGTTCTTGTATGATGTTTATTTAACATTTATGGAAGAAAAGTCTTCAGGGCAGAACAGGCTGCGCTTCTGGTTTCTCTGTAACATGATAAAAAAGCGTTTGTTTTTGTTTGTTTGTTTTTGTCTCATTAACTTCTCTAGTGAAAATGCTACTATTTTGCATCATGTTCTAATTTAATTTTGCCTCGCACCTCTGGGGGTTGGGGGTTCGATTCCCGCCTCTGCCCGGTGTGCGCAGGGTTTGCACGTTCTCCCCGTGCTTCGGGGGTTTCCCCTGGGTCCTCCGGTTTCCTCCACCAGTCCAAAGACATGCGTTGTAGGCTGATTGGCATTTCCAAATTGTCCGTAGTGTGTGAATGGGCGTGTGAGCGTGTGTGCGATTGTGCCCTGCGGTGGGTTGGCGCTCCACTGTATTACAGTATAATAAGTGACACTTGTTTCATAGACAATTCCAAACATTAAATGTAACTATAAACAGATCAAAAGTATGACGTGTCGTTCATTTAAACAATATCCCATGAACAAGAGTGTGGTTATACTGAATATCTGATATTGCGAGTGCGATATTGCTTTTATACAACAGTTTTATAAATAGGAAATTAATATCCAGTAACTGACATTTCGGACACAATATTTGTTTGTTTTCGCTCCGTGAACGGAAACAGATCACGAAGAAGCCGCACTCACTGATAGCCGGTCGGCTAGCTGATTGCTAGCTCACAACGATTTGTACATTCCTGTTAAAGGTGCATCTGGTGGAATCGGCTTCTTCCTTTTCATCTTCGTCTGACGAGCTTTCATATTTTAAGTTGTTATACGTCGTTTTAAGTTATATTCACAAAAAGTGTTTCGTTTGCCGTGTCCGCCGATGACGTCGCTAACACTACTGTAACGCTTTCAGTAGGACTGCTGCTAGAATTGAAACCTTACATGGCGAACACTGACAAGCGGAATGATACAAACAGTTAGACGCCCCAGTATAATATAAGCACTCCTGGAACGCCGCAGGACCAGGCACAAACCAGTGCCAGTGGACCAGAACTGTTGTCCATCCATCCATTTTCCATACCTCTTATCCTACACAGGGTCGGGGGGAGCCCGGAGCCTATCCCAGAGCACAATCGCACACACAGTCACATATCCATTCACACACTACGGACAATTTGGAAATGCCAACCAGCCTATAGCGAATGTCTTTGGACTGGAGGAGGAAACCAGAGTACCCGGAGGAAACCCCCAAAGCACGGGGCGGCATTCAAATGTGCTAACCACTAAGCCACCGCACCCCCGAATTAACTAGCGGTGGCAGAGGAATCAAACACTTCTGGATGTGCTTATAGGAAAATGATCAACTTTGGGGTGGTAACAGTATCTCCACTTCATCACACCACGGCACTATTGATTCTTGTCCTGTAACAGCACACCCCAGGTGTTTTATTCCTTACTTAACGGCGCCTGCTTAAATGCTGCAATATTAAACATTAACATAACATTATTCGTGAAATAATCCCTGTTCACTGCACAATTTGAGATCAGAAATGCTAGACTACTAGTCATTTTCACAGAAATGCCAAATGCCATTTTTATAAGGTCGTGTCCAGCTGCGTTGCGTTTGGGTTTTTTTCTGCGGTCACGCAGCAACAGCAGACGAGTGTCAATGTCTTTGATCTACGTCACTCCTGGGACATCTCTGACTCACAGATCCGCCAGATCCCACTTCACAGCACAGCAGAACAGTGCTCGTATCTAACACTAACACAGCAGATACAGAACATACAGTGTGTGCGTTTGTATGTTTGCTCTCTTGTCCTCTCGTCTCTCCCACTACAGCGCCTCAGCGCCACCCAAAGGTGCAGCGTGTTCCCTTTTGAGAGCGCAGTCACAAACAACTCGGTCACACACCAGCTTTACAGCCTCCAACCCCCCACCCTGAGACAAACCTCGGGAGAGCCATTACACAGAAAGCCACGTCTCTGCGCATCATCTCCCCGTGGCCTGAACACACCTCTTAGAGAGAGAGACGTCAGGGAATACCAAAAACTATGTTTCAGTTTGCGTTTCTGTCGTAGCACTGATGTGGGGGTGTAGATTCTGGACTTTAAACAGCAAATCAGTCAAATGGCAATTGAGGAAATTGGGTTATTTGTGGTTACATTTTCAGTCAATTATTGAAATAGTTATTAGTGAATTTACTCTTGAGGCTGCGAATACATCATTTTTCTATTGTAGTCATTTAGGCAAAAAAAAACAAAAACACAAACAAACAAACAAACCAACAACTACTACTTTTATTGGATGAAAACTAACCCTGCGTCTCAATCCGCCTACTATCCGTCCTAAATAGTAGATTAGAATTAGTGTCCCAAATCGTAGCACGTTGAAACGAGTGTCCCAAACGTACCCGGATGGCCTGCTATTTCCGGTAGAATTTCGAAGTGTTCAGCTAATTGCCCACAATTCTTTGCGCGAGGGCGGGAGGAGGAGTTTTGTGACGGTTTGCTTCGCAGAATTCAAGGACGCATTTTAGAGAGGTGTCAATGAAATGTGGAAAAATAAATCGAGGGAATGGTATAGTGTAAATTATATAAGGAATAATGAATGAAGAAAAGCTGAAATGCAACGAGGAGATTGTTTACGGTGACAGTGTGGGTGACTAGGCAATAACGTTCTCTTCCGTTACATGACGTGTTAGTATGTCCCAGTACTTGCGTACTCTTTTGCTACACACTTAAATGTATGTACTTTTTCTTCCCAAAAAGAGCTTTTAGTGCATAGTATAAGTAGGCGAATTGGGAAGCAGGGTAAATATCCAAGCTTACTTTTAATTTCTTTACCCCCCAACATACTCAAAAGACAATGTACTGCATTAAATTCAATTGCACAGTGCAATCAGTGGCTTCCTGAAGCCTTGCTCAATCCCTGAGTTCATTTTTATCGACAAAATCTTTCTTTAGGGTAAATGTAGAACCCTACAACAGAATAGCGGAGCCCCTTTAGCAAGCTGAGAACCCGTAAACAAACAAAGAACCCTTGAGGAACCATTTTATAGAAATAAATACACCACAATACTTGACCATGTTGATGATACATACCATAATAATTTGTATTACAAATGCACTAGTGTCAAATTCAACCTTTAACCTTTTTACCTTTCACCTTTTTTGTTATGATTGATTTTTATTGTGTTTATACTTTATCACATTTTGAGAGTGGGAGTGAGTGAGAGTTTAACTGAATAAGCAAAGCTACGTGTGGTTGTTTTTTTTTTTTTTTAGCTAAGTATTTTTCATGTATTTTTTTAAGTGCTTCAATCATTTTAAAGCTTAGTGGTTTTTAAAGAAAATTATCGGATGGGTATCGATATCAGCTGATACTCGAGGTTACCCGGTGTCAGTATTGGAAAAGTGTTATCGTGCCATCTCTAAACCTGAACAGGTGGGAACCAAAAAAAAAAAAAAAAAAAAAAAAACTACAAAAATATTTAACATGTTACAGTTTAAACATCAGCTGCTTCCAATCAGAGTTGTAAAACTATTATAAAAATACTTTTTGTACAGTGACATTACAATATCAATGTTATTTCATCATACTGCCAAGCACCGATCCCTAGTGCTGAATTTCAGATTGGAGGACTCTGTATAAAAATCTGTGATTAGCTGAAGAAGAAGAAGAAGAAGAAGAAGAAGAAGAAGAAGAAGATCAGTACGGCAGACAGTTTTATTTTTTAATTATAATAATTGGACTGATACATAACTCTAGATTTGACCAATAATTATAAACTGGTAAATGATGAAACATTTATTGTTTTGAAGAAGTACAAGTACTTTTGGTATTTATACCAAAGACCAAATTGTTTTTAACTTAATTATATTTGTTCATTTACAAATCAAAAAACATAAACATTACTAGGATGAATTTGTGTGTTTCCAAACCAACACCAGAAATTGCTGGATATGTGTGGAACAAATAGCAGACATCAGCATATCAGCATATCAGCGTTCCCGTATCATCCCTAATTTTGTCTTTTAGCAAAACAAACCATTTAGCATCTTAAATGATGGTTATTTATGCCACTGATTTATATCTCTGTCTGATATTTTGCTTAATGATTCTTTGTCCATCTGGGAAATTACTAAAGGTTCTACGCTGAACCATGCAACGGAGAGTTTCTCCATCGAAGATCCATTATAGTTTTTGAACAGAATTTTATTTATTTTTTATTTTTTTTGCAATTTATGAATAAAAATAAAAACAAAAGAAACGTACCAAGAATGTTAAAATGATTTGCTCACCCTTATGGAAAAGAAAAAGGTTAAGTGTTGAAAGGAGCGCTTAAAAGTTATAAGTAGAACCTACAGCAGTGTTTCCCTGTTCACCTCTTTAGGAAGCTTAGATCCCTTAACGATCCAAAGAACCCTTGAGGAACCCAGAGGAGCCATTAAAGCAGACGTTATCAACTTCAATGCAATAACCTGGCATACAATACTGATTTCTGCCGGCTTTAAACATGACTTTCTCTAATCTCATATTTACACAGTACTGCAAATTTGAGCATGCGTGTGTACGTATGTGTAAGTGTGTGTAAGTGTGTGTGTGTGTGTCTGGGTGTGGGTGTATGTGTAGGCATGGGCATGTGGACTACGAAATATTAAAACTGTCTGCACTGAGAAGATGGAGTCCAATAACAGAGTCGATTGGGTCTCAACGTGAGAAAAATTCCTGTTTTTGCTTTTCTTGCAGTCTGAGAGCGAGACCGTCACACTCCTCCAGCGTGTAAATGTAAATTATCGCCAGAATTATAACACACGTCCATCTAGTCGCTGTGGTAGAACTCAAAATTTCCTCCATGCAACCTGTTTAGAAACTCCTCAATAATCCCAGAACAATCCCTCCTCTAAATCCAACCTTCATATCTTTTTAAGTGAATTTTATTTATTATACAATCCGTCCATGGTTTCACGACTTTGCGATCGCAGAAATTAATGCAAGATCAAACAATATTTGGAGGAGCTTGCAATTTTTCAAAATCACCCCAGATTTTCAGCAGATTTGGGCCAAGAAGTGTCAGGTGACATCATCACAACGCGCATTCGGCAAAAGCCCTCTTCGATGCACGTGCGTCGAACATGAGTACGGCTAAAAGGTCTCATTTACCAACAGACATCACTGCGAAAGACCGTGTAAAACAATTTTGCGCAGTTGCAATTTCACCAATTCAAGTAGTTTTCCGCAAAAAAAAAAAAAAAAGCACACAAAACTCAACTTGCATCGCAAGTTTTGAAAAAAGCCACAGCAAAATCAAACATTTTTTGGCTGCAGAAATCACGAACTCCATAAAATACTGTAGGGACTTTATATAGCACTTTTAACAGTACACATTGTCACAAAGCAGCTTTACAGACATCTGGATGTAGATTTCGACCCCTAATGAACAAGTCAGAAGAGACGGCGGCGAGGAAAAACTCCCTAAGAAGACATGAGGAGGAAACCTTGAGAGGAACCAGACAAAGGGAACCCTACTTTGTTATACTTTGTACTATATTATACTATAAATTACATGCATTTACTGTATATAAATGCCTTTTTGTACATGAAGCAACACAATGTGGCCAAAGAGTTTAGAAAATGTCCCATGTTTCGATTGACTTGCGTCAGGTGACTAACGTCTTTCACTCTAATTTCAAACATTCCAGTGTGGATTTTTGCTTTTGAATGTTGTTTTAACATCCAACCAGCATTACCATATGAGTGCATCACTAATTTAGATTTTTAACAAAAATCAAATAAACATTTAGCATCTTAATTTATGGTTAAAATTTATACCATTAACTTATATCTTTCTTTCATTCGTTCATCTTCAGTTAGCGTTTTATCCTGGTCAGGGTCACGGTGAATCCGGAGCCAATCTCAGGAACACTGGACCCAAAGTGAAGGAATTCAGCCCAGATAGTGAATCCACACACAGATTACTTACACCTAGGGACAATTTAGTATGAATAGTCCACCTCACCTACCAGCATGTTAGAACCCAGAGGAAAAAAACGACATAGACATGAGGGAAACATAGACATGCACAGCGCTCAGAATCGAAGCGGAGACCCTGGAGCTGTGAGGCAGAAGCGCTTCCTGACTTACGTTCCCTGATTTATATCTCTGCCTAATAATTCTTTCATGTAATAGATTTTAAAAGATGCTAGTCTCTTAAGAGATCTTGTACTCTGGAGAACTCTTAAAGGTTCTATGTAGAACCCAAAAACAGAGGGTTGTAGCGTCAAAGATTCCTTATGGTTTTTGGATGTAAAATAATGTAGAAAATAAAACGTAGCCCTATTTTGCAGTTTATCTTTTAAAAAAAAACACAAGAAGTTACAAATTAAATGCACACTCTTGGGTAAAAAGGTTAAAGCTAGAAGCCTTAAGGGTTCTTCAGGTTTGTCTTTCTGAGGGAGCTCTTAAAGGTTCTACGCATGAACCAAAAACGGAGGGTTGTAGTGTTGCTTCAAAGATTCCTTATTGTTTTTGGAGGGGAAATAAGTAAATGTAGCCCTATTTTGTGATTTATCTACAGCAGGAGCCTTAAGGGTTCTTCAGCTTTTCTCTCTAAAGGAGCCCTTAAAGGTTCTATGTGGAACCCAGCAAAAGAGAATTTCGCTGGCAAGATCCCGTCTGGTTTTTGAATGGAAAATACGGAAATGTAACCTTATTTTGCAATTTATCTACTAAAAAAACATCCCAGGAATTGTAGAAAGATTGTAGATCTAGAGCGTTTTTCCCCACTTCTCTCTCTGGAGTAAAACTTAAAGGTTCTACATGGAACCTTTCAGTGCTTCCCTGAGCTTTTACCCCTTAAATATCCAAATGTTAAAAAAAATATATATTACCTGACGTGACATTTTTCACTTATTGTCTTAACAGAAATACTTTTTTGTTGTTGTTACTTTGCATGATTTATACTCACGTGCACGTGAAAACTAATCGCACCGCGACGCCTTGAAATCGAAATCGAATCGGCTCGTCCCTGAAGGTCCTCCACCCACCCCAACCCTTAATCTCAACCGGGTGCAGTTGAAAACGTCAAAACGGCGGCTGTCCGCGGTGCTGAAACGCAGGTGCACGCGCTTCCTCCGGCAGGCCGCAGTTAACGTTAACGCCACGTGACGTGCGCTTGTGCTCATGGCAGACGCAGTTTGCCACGGATAATAAAACGATAAGAGGTGTGTGTTTGCACACACACTTCACACGCTCACACACACACACACACACACACACACACACACACGAGAGAGAGAGAGAGAGAAAGAGAGAGTTTAAAGGGTGTGTGTGTGTGTGTGTGTGTGTTTGTGTGTATGCGCGCCCGCACACCCTTTAAACGTCGCCGACGATTTAGACTCCACCGTGAGCGCGTGAAGTCTAAAGGTCGCAGTAACGTTGTAAAGTAACGTAGCCCGGTTATAATGACGTGTTTTAAAGAATGTGTAAAAGAGATATCAACTGATAGATATGCAGAGATGGTGCTGAAATCATAAACCGAGGACCGCTGGCTTTCATCAACAAGTAGGATACAGAAAGTGGGATGGAGGCGCCAGGAAAAAGGCACCAAATGTATTTTAGGTCAGAAAAATGCACGTAAGTGACGTGTATATGATGTCAGACACAATTTCATCAGCAGCACGTAGGGAGTGTAGCTCATCGATGCGTAAAAATCCGTCGTCAATAAGGATGCTGGACAAGGTCACCTAAGAGCGCGTGCCCCTCACGACACATCCGGTCTCTCCCTCCGTTGACTTGACACGTTTAAACGCGAACAGCATCTCTCTCTCTCTCTCTCTCGTGTGTGTGTGTGTGTGTGTGTGTTTAGGAGGCAGGTAAGGCCCTACCTTCACTGCCACGGCTTCGTGTCGGAACGCACGGGCGCAGCTGCTGTCGCCATGTTGACGTCTCTGTTCATTTCCACCGCGCAGGAGGAGGAAAAAAAGCCTAGAATTTTGTTCCCTCGCTTCTTTTAGTATATATTTATTTATTTATTATTTATTTTTATTTTTTTTTTACCAAGAGTCCGCTTCCTTCACACGCGCGCGCGCGTCACAGGTTTTCCTCCTTTCCAGACAGCATCTTCGGTATGTAGGAAACCATCCGCCTCTCGCTCGCTCCCGCCCCAAGCTTCGCGACACTTCGAGCTCGAGCGCGAGACCGAGATTGATGTAAGCAGTCGCACCGGAAAGGGTTAAACGGTGTCTAGGCGACAACGAAAACGTCTCTGGGCGTGCCTTCTTATTCAGCAGGGGGAGGAGGGGGAGGAGGGGGATTAGGCTGTGCATAAAAATATAAATATATATATGTATACTTTTTTTAAAGGCTCCCGAATCAATCGAAACGACGTGGATACGATTTAGGAGTGGACGATTTTTGCACTATTTGCTTTTAGACTTTTCTTGTCGAGAGGTGGGTGTGGAGATGGGAGATGAGAGAGAGAGAGAGAGACGAGAGGAGGAGGAGGAGGGGGTCGCGCGCGCTTGCGCCCCTTTTCAATGACACTCCTCATCCCTCATCAATACATACGATTTAGGCCTAGAAATTCTTATGTAATAACAAATCACAAGCATTCATCACAGCGCCATCATATATCTATCACAATCTGTTGATGACAATCCACACGCACACACACACACGCACACACACACCAGTCATAACGCTCATTATCTCTAAACACCCCCCATACCCCCCCCCCCCCCAACACACACACACAAAAAAAGCAAAATAGAGAAAATATCCTATGTCTAGCTAGCCTTTTATTTACCACCAGCGCAATACGGCAATACGATAGAGATATTTGTAAATGTGAATGTAGATATTTGTTTGTTTGTTTAATAAATAAGAATAAGTCAGATCAGATCAGACGCGATTAGATTAGATTAGATCCGACCATCCTAGCATTCGGCTCAAAAACGGAGCCTTTAAACCTGAATATGCCAAACACCACAAAAGCAACTGTCATATTAATAGAAATCAATTATTTTTAAAATACTAATAATAAAAACAATAAACACACCTTGGATGGATTCCAGTGATGAATAAAAAGCATTACAATTTCAAAACGCGAACACAAACATGTCTCTGTGCAATGGGTTTAACCACAACACATTCATTTATCACTGTAGTCGACTGATTGTTTATATATATATATATATATATATATATATATATATATATATATATATATATATATATATATATATATATATATATATATATATATAATCGACCCCATCTTTTCTGCCATTATTATCCAACCTAATATTATCTTAGACCAATAAACCCAACCCTTCATCCTAGATTCCATACACATCATGTCATTTCTCCAATAGCGTTTTTTTTTTCCTTAGACGTTTCTCGATTGATCTGTTTAGCCAGCACTCACCATGGCGAAGCCCGCTGTGTGACTGCCGAATCCCTTCCTCTTATTTATTTGTTTATTTAATTAATTATATTTATGATCCGGTGCCTCTTTTTCTGCCGTATATATAAAATCAGATCTTCACACGCGGTGTGATGCTCTGATGGAGAACAGGAGCGCGCTTTAGGTTGCTTATCCAGTGAAAACTGTTCTCTCGACCGTCGTTTGTCTTGCCATGTGTCGCCTATAGGCGCTTCCGGTTGTCGCACGGGCTGCTGTACGCGCGTGCACCGGTGTACCTTAAACATCCCCTCCCCCCTCCCCCGCCCCCAACCTTTCTCTCTATCTCTCTCTCTCTCGACCCCACCCGCGCGTGTAACTCGGGGCAGATGCTGGATGACATAACCAGAGACGTTTACGTGTCTTGCTTTTATTTACGTTATGGACATATTGAGCTATGCAATAGAAACAATAGCAAATGATTTGTTTACATACTCGAACACACACACACACACACACACACACACACACACACACACACACACACACACACACACACACACATTTTTAGCAGTATAGGCCTACACGGATTAAACTGTGGTTATGGAGTGTGCCATAAGTGTTTAAGCACAACTATAAAAGGAAACTTCATGTCATCTTCAACGGCATCCAAGCCATTATTATTCTGTAAGAAAATTCTGTTTGTTTGTTTGTTGTTGTTGTTGTTTTTTTGTTGTTGTTGTTTAAACTTCATTCATCAATGTCCATCCATTTTCTGTACCGCTTTTCCTACACAGAGTCGCAGGGAGCCTGGAGCCTATGCCATGGAACTTGGGGCACAAGGTTGGGGACACCATGGACGGGGTGCCAACCCATCGCAGGTCACAATCACACACCCGTTCACACGCTACGGACAATTTGCAAATCCCAATCAGCCTACAACCCATGTCTTTGGACTTGGGGAGGAAACCGGAGTACCAGGGGGAAACACCCGAAGCATTGGGAGAACATGCAAGCTCTTCACACACAGGACGGAGGCAGGATTCGTACCCCCAGCCCTGGAGGTGTGAGGCAAAAATGGTAACCACTAAGCCACCGTATCTGTTTTCACTGTAATACCCATAACTGCATCATATTTAAGCTAATCGAATAACAAACTATCACCGAACAGATGATGTTGATATAAACATGTTGTGTGTTTCAGTGAGGAGTTTTCCTTCAAGTAGTTGTTGTTTTGGCAACTTTCTGACATGGAACCATTATAGCCTGGAATACCCAGGAGTAAAGCCTTTCCACTCACAAAATAAACACCTTTTGCTTTAAAGATCAAATATAAGCATATCCTGGTTGAGTAAAGGTAGACATTTTACAACTTTGTAATAAAAGCATCTGTGTGAAACTGTATTACATCATCATCATTATTATTACCCTCACTTATTACCATGGGATAAAAATGGATCTGATTGCTCTAGTTGTGTGTAAACTATGCCAATAATCTGCATCTTAATTGCATCGTTTTAATACAGTGAGACATATATTTCCCCGGTTCTCTCATTAACCCTACTGACCCTACATTCCCATTAGGCTGGAGTTTTATATTTTTATCAATGACACATCCTTATTTTGTAATCCTCGTGTTCTTGCTATTCATCATATCACCACATCACCAAACAGCGATGACCCATAATCCTGATTCACTCTTAATGAGCGCCATGCTGTCACATATCCATAAACACAGACTACATGACGTAGCTTAACCTGATCCTGCCGAACCACATGTCAAACTAAGCACATCACATCTGGTGTTTTGCATCCTACTGCACAGGTTCACATCCTCGGTCCTGGAGAACTCCCTGTCCTGTACATGTCAGTGTTTTCCTGCTCTGCCTTCCTGAGTTGAGGTTTGTGTGGTAGAGCAGAAAAAACACCAACATATGCAGGATATGAGGTTCTCCAGGACCAGAGATGGGAACCAGCGCTATACTCTATCACCTGAAGGAGAGGAACGCTCTCTGCTGATCACACTCACGAACTACAGAAATTCCAGAAATAACTATTTCCCAGACCTGCTGGTGATGCTGTGTGCACTGTTGCTAGCTTGCTTTAATGGCTTTTAGTTGGTAGAGTTAAAAAAAAAAAAAAAAAACTTGCTAGTTATGGAGATAACCAAGTAAACCTAATAAGTATGGATTGCATTTTTCTTTTTTTACATGTTTAGTTAATGCTAAAGGAAAACACTGAAACCCATTAAATACGGTATGTATATACTGAAATATTTGATTGTTTTAAATGTTTATTGATTCTGGTGCTAATTTGTTAGTGCTGACGTCACAGACATTGTTTTTGCTAGCATAGTTACAATGGCGTTCAATAAAAGAAATAAAATCTTAAACATAAAGTAGTCCGTACAGGATTTCAAGGATTGTTGCTGCCAAAAATGCTTGATTTTGCTGCGGCTTTTTATTTTTTTTCTCAAATTTGCGATGCAACTTGCAGAGTTTGTGGTGCTTTTTTTGTGGAAAACTACTTGAATTGGCGAAATTGCAATCGCACAAGATTGTTTTGCGCGGTCTTTCACAGTGATGTTTGTTGGTAAACGAGACCTTTTAGCTGTACTCATGTTCGACGCACGTGAATCGAAGAGGACTTTGGCTGAATGCGGGTCGTGATGACGTCACATGATGCGTCTAGGCCCGAATCTGCTGTAATTTTGAAAAATTGCAAGCCCCTCCGAATATTGCGGCGTTTGCTTGATTTCGCGTTCATTTCTGCGATCGCGAAAATCACGAAATCCTGGAGGGACTGATAAAGAACAATGCTCAGGTTTTGCTGTTCGCTCTGAAAAAAAGGAAAGAGCAAGAGCTTCTTTTCTCACACAACATTTTCCAGCAACCATATTAATGAGAAATCCAACGTAGTAGTAGTGGAGATGTTGATGCTCTAATCAAAGTTGGATTTCCAGATGCATTGCAGCTATAATGCAACATAGTTACGCGGAGTTATGTCACAGACTCGACACAGCTAGCTATCGATATACGAGATGACGAGTGAGATGGCGTTGACATGTGGTATAAGGATGAATGTTGAGGCTTTGGAGGCTGATCTGCTTGAGCAGAGCGTACAGATGAGGAGGTGAGAGAACTGGACAGTCTAAAGGACTAAAGCGCCGCTGCATCACTCTTTTTAGTTAGAAATGAAGCGAGGATGCAAATTTTAGGCACTGTTCCCAGAAGATCATGTATACTGCGATGCATGGTGGTACAGTAGGTAAAGTTTCTGCCTCACATCTCCAGACACCCCAGGTCAGTCCTGAGCTCGGGTTACTGTCTGTGTGCAGTATATGAATACATCCAAATAGGATGTACTCCCATCTTGTTCCAAGGATTCCCATGATGATCATTCTTTGGAATGTTTAAATGTGCCTCTACCATATATTACTTTGTCCACACGTCAAAGCAAACGGATTCCTGCACTCCACCTACAAGGACAACCTGGGAGTAAAACGCCCAATCTGGCAACACGTGTGCTCAACCCCGTGGAACTCCGTGTACTCAGCAGGTGGATGGGCACAAAACCACAAATTACGATACGATACAAAATTATTTGTCAAAATATGTGGCGTGCTTTTTTTCTGTGTGTCTGCAACTCGGTGTGCAACAGTCAGTGATGCAGCACCAAGAAGTTTATTTGCAATTGTCCTCTTTAAAGGGAAAAAAAAAAAAAAACCCAACCCAGACAGCACAGAGCAGCTCATTACTGCATTACAGAGATCACTTCGCCCAAGAGCTCGAGCCGCCGCGAGCCTCTCTTGACGCATGACGCATCGGCTCGGTTTTGACATTCCGCGCGCGCTGCTTAAGCGTTTCAGCCGCCAGGCGCTCGTGCTTACCGGGGATTCTGTGAACCGAATAGTGAGCCGAGCGCAGCTGATTACCAGGTGATTCACCACCAACTGGACGAGTTTAAATATTATTATTATTATTATTATTATTATTATTATTATTATTATTATTATTATTATTATTAATGTCAAAAGTCACACAAGTCAAGCAGAATTTTTTTTTCACTCATACAAAAATAAGCATTTAAAGCATTTAAAAATCAACCTGAAATGTGTGGTAGACACGTAAAAAGGAATAAAATGTCATATTCTCAATTTTCCCCTTGATCAGCCATAACATTAGCACCACTGACAGTTGAAGTCAATAACACTGATTATCTCGTTACAGTGACACCTGTCAAGGGGTGGGATATATTAGGCAGCAAGTGAACAGTCAGTTCTTGAAGTTGATGTGTTGGAATCAGGAAAAATGGGCAAGCGTAAGGATCTGAGCGTCTTTGACAAGGACCAAACTGTGATGGCTAGACGACTGGGTCAAAGCATCTACAAAACACCAGGTCTTGTGGGGTGCAGTGGTTAGTACCTACTAAAAGTGGTCCAAGGAAGGACAACCGGTGAACCTTGAGTCCAGACATTCATGTGGATGTTACTTTGACACGTACCACTTACCTAAACATTGTTGCAGACCAAGTACACCCCTTCATGGTAATGGAATTCCCTAATGGCAGTGGCCTCTTTCAGCAGGATAATGCGCCCTGCTACACTGCAAAAATTGTTCAGGAATGGTTTGAGGAACATGAGAAAAAGTTCAAGGTGTTGACTTGGCCTCCAAATTCCCCAGATCTCAATCCGATCGAGCTGGATCTGTTGGACGTGCTGGACAAACAAGTCCGATCCGTGGAGGCCCCACCTCGCCACTTACAGGACTTAAAGGATCTGCTGCTAGCGTCTTGGTGCCGGATACCACAGCACACCTTCAGAGGTCTTGTGGAGTCCATGCCTCGATGGGTCAGAGCTGTTTTGGCAGCACAAGGGGGACCTACACAACATTAGGCAGGTGGTTTTAACATTATGGCTGATCGGTGTATGAAACAGGAAACATGTCTGTCAAAATATCACATGAAGGCTTTTTAAATACATTGTTTGCTCCACTGAAATGCTAGTTAACACTGTTTCTATAGGCTTTTTTTTTGCAACAACTGTGTGAAACTGTGTGAAAGTGCCTACTGTGTAACAGCACACCCTCAAGAGTTATATTCCTTACCTAGAAACTTCCATTAAAGCAGTAGTTTGTAATATTTACTGTAGAGCCAGCTCTCTTGCCTGTGAGACAAATGGCAAATGCAATCTACCATTATTAACAATCTACTATTAAACACAGGTATATGACACCTTTTCTCAACCTCTCCTACACACACACACACACACACACACACACACACACACACACAAAGCAAGAGAGAAAGAGTATTAGCACAGTCATGTGTTTTCATTAGAGTTACTGCACTAAACACCACCCTCAACTCCATTCACACTTACATGCACATTATACACAAACAGCACACACACATACACACAACCGACTCATGGTATATAAACATGTTCATAATCTCTCACACACACACACACACGTAAACACACAGACTATGTACTTCCTATGTTGAGTTCACAGCTAGTTGGAGGATGTGTAAAGTAAACAGTCTACTGTGTCTGGACCGACAGGAAGTGAGGTCATATTATTGACTTGCACACAAATACATGCAGTGGAATTTCCTTTGTGAACTAGTTTGATGAAATATGTCTCTGTGTGTGTGTGTGTGTGTGTGTGTGTGTGTGTGTTCAACTGAATATGCCCAGTAAGAATCTGAAGCAGCTTAACCATGCTGTTATTGTTAAATACACACAATGGTCACAATGTGCACACCCCATGGTTTTTGAAAGGGAACAGGTCCCTGTATTTTACCATTTATAGGCACTTTGCATTTCATGTGTTTCAGTGTACGAACCTTATATTTTATAGTTTATAGCTTTAAAGTAATAAAACCAATAACAGGAGCCAGCTTGTTTTTCGCAGATGTTCCACAGCATTAAATGTAACTACAGTATCTCACAAAAGTGAGTACACCCCTCACATTTTTGTAAATATTTTATTATATCTTTTCATGGGACAACACTGACGAAATGACACTTTGCTACAATGTAAAGTAGTGAGTGTACAGCTTGTATAACAGTGTAAATTTGCTGTCCCCTCAAAATAACTCAACACACAGCCATTAATGTCTAAACCGCTGGCAAAATGACGTGAAGACTGCAGTCCACAAACGGTCACCATCAAATTTAACTGAACTTGAGCAGTTCTGCAAGGAAGAGTGGGCAAACATTGCAAAGTCTAGATGTGCAAAGTTAGTAGAGACATATCCCAACAGACTAAAGGCTGTAATTAAAGCAAAAGGTGGTTCAACAAAACACTGACTGTTATAAGTTGCACTGAGTAAATACAGCTGGATAAAACAAGAACTGTGTCCGTCTTCACTTCAGGCTGAAAAGCAACAAAATGTGATTATTTTAAAGGGGGGGTGATTCTTTTCTATACCCACTGTATATCCGCTGATATTATTGTTAATCTGTATTATTAACTCCTTAAAGTCAGTAACTGCATTAACATTCTTCAGCACTACTGGACAGTATGTACAATTTTAGATAAAAAAAATAAATAAATAAAAAGTTTAAAGTATAACATGGAATGTCCTCTTACAGCCGTGGCCAAAAGGTTTGAGAATGACATAAATATTAATTTTCACAAAGTCTACTGCTTCAGTGTTTTTAGATCTTTTTGTCAGATGTTACTGTTACTGAAGTATAATCACAAGCATTTCATAAGTGTCAATGGCTTTTATTGACAATTACATGAAGTTTATGCAAAGAGTCAATATTTACAGTGTTGACCCTTCTTTTTCAAGACCTCTGCAATTCGCCCTGGCATGCTGTCAATCAACTTCTGGGCCACATCCTGACTGATGGCAGCCCATTCTTGCATAATCAACGCTTGGAGTTTGTGGGTTTTTGTTTGTCCACCCGCCTCTTGAGGATTGACTACAAATTCTCAATGGGATTAAGGTCTGGGGAGTTTCCTGGCCATGGACCCAAAATGTCGATGTTTTGTTCCCCGAGCCACTTCGTTATCACTTTTGCCTTGTGGCAAGGTGCCCCATCATGCTGGAAAAGGCATTGTTCGTCACCAAACTGTTCTTGGATGGTTGGGAGAAGTTGCTCTCTGAGTATGTTTTTGTACCATACTTTATTCATGGCTGTGTTCTTACACAAAATTGTGAGTGAGCCCACTCCCTTGGCTGAGAAGCAACCACACACATGAGTGGTCTCAGGGTGCTTTACTGTTGGCATGACACAGGACTGATGGTAGCGCTCACCTTTTCTTCTCCGGACAAGCTTTTTTCCAGATGCCCCAAACAATCGGAAAGGGGATTCATCAGAGAAAATGACATTACCCCAGTCCTCAGCAGTCCAATCCCTGTACTTTTTGCAGAATAGCAGTCTGTCCCTGATGTTTTTCCTGGAGAGAAGTGGCTTCTTTGCTGCCCTTCTTGACACCAGGCCATCCTCCAAAAGTCTTCGCCTTACTGTGTGTGCAGACGCACTCACACCTGCCTGCTGCCATTCCTGAGCAAGCTCTGCACTGGTGGTGCCCCGATCCCGCAGCTGAATCAACTTTAGGAGACGGTTCTGGCGCTTGCTGGACTTTCTTGGGCGCCCTGAAGCCTTCTTCACAACAGCTGAACCTCTCTCCTTGAAGGTCTTGATGATCCGATAAATGGTTGATTTAGGTGCAGTCTTACTAGCAGCAATATCCTTGCCTGTGAATCCCTTTTTGTGCAACGCAATGATGGCTGCACGTGTTTCCTTGCAGGTAACCATAGTTAACAGAGGAAGAACAATAATTTCAAGCACCACCCTCCTTTTAAAGCTTCCAGTCTGTTATTCTAACTCAATCAGCATGACAGAGTGATCTCCAGCCTTGTCCTCATTAACACTCTCACCTGTGTTAACGAGAGAATCACTGACATGATGTCAGCTGGTCCTTTTGTGGAAGGGCTGAAATGCAGTGGACATGTTTTTTGGGGATTAAGTTCATTTTCATGGCAAAGAGGGACTTTGAAATTAATTGCGATTCATCTGATCACTCTTCATAACATTCTGGAGTATATGCAAATTGCCATCATAAAAACTGAGGCAGCAGACTTTGTAAAAATTAATATTTGTTTCATTCTCAAAACTTTTGGCGATGGCTGTACACACACTCTGTGTATGTGATAAGACAGTAAGTAAAGGTAAGCTGATTACTAATCTCTTGTGTGACTCGCTGCCACATTCCTGAAGCTTCCTGCATCATCTGGCACACGAACACACATTTCTGCGCTGCAGAATGTCCAGAACGTTTGAGTTTACACTAAAAATACCACAGTATTAGAGATCATATCAGAGGTCACGCTCAGATGTGATTTAATACATAAATGTGTAAACGTGCAAAAGAGAAAAGGTCCTAAATGCGGTGTTTTACACATATGAACCTACTGAATAGGAATATAATCAATAAAATGCATCAAGCAAAACTGTAATGCAAAAAGTTCACAAACTAACACACACACACACACACACACAGGAAAGAGAGCTGTTGATGTCACAGGACTGGGCAGGTCCATAAGGTGCTGTCAGCAAAGCAGATTACCCTCCATGCCACTACCACTCTGTCTCTCTTCTCTCAAACACACGCTTGAGGGGTCTGAAAGGACAACACATTGTGCAGGCGAGCAGAGAGGTAAGTGTATAAACAAGCACAAACATGGCTTGGGTTCAGTGTTACGTGTGATTTTATACGTTTTTTTTTGTGTGGGTAGTTATAATTAATCCTGTACCTTGATGCAACTATCCTACCCGAAAGTTCGACATGTCTCGTGTCTTAAAAAACTGAGAATTCATGTTGTTTCTGATCTGTTTTTTCAAAACAAAAAACGAAACGCGAAATAAATGGTCGTACACACAAGTCGGACAAACTCCTAGCTAAATTTTAAGCTGATTATGAAGACTGACCTGTGCACTCACTGTGTCTGTTCTCACAGATAAGTAAGTAAACAAATAAACTAATCAAATACACCAAGACTCGGGTAATTAGCGCGCGTGCTTCAATTGGCACCAGGTGCGTGTTTTTGTATTTTTTTTTCCGCGCGCCGTGACCCGTTGAGCGCGCGCGGGGCGTGTGCGGTGTGTGCGCGCTGGTGCGTGTCTCTGTGGCCGCGAGGCGCGAAATAAATGCGCAGCTGTGATACCGCTGACCCGAGAAAAAAACACACACACACACACACACACACACACACACGCAAATCTTAGTGATCACGGTTTCTTGTGACAGACCCTCCAGGGGAATAACGGTGACGTCACTTCCGTGGAACCCTTCCGCGGCACGAGTCACACCCAAAGCTATTAATAATGTTCTTTTTATTTAATTTTTTTCAGAAACACGCGAATGCAAGTTTTTTTTTATTGTGCTTTCTTAAATAGTTTGTGATTTTTACGCATTATTGCAAGCCACTTAGAGGTTTATTTTTAATTATTTATTTTTAATTAATTAATTAACATGCACAGGTTAATTATTAAAATATCATACATGCAACAGTGATCAAGCATGGGCCTGTATCATGAAGCATTAAGTAATTATTATAGTATATAATAATTATAATAATTATAGTATTATAGGTGTAAACCCAAACATTGAAATAATAGCAAACCAATGACAGGTATGTTAAATGTATTTATACATTTTAAACAGGTTAACACATTACTGAATTTCTCTTCGTATATATTTTATACGGTCATTATTTAAATCAAGTCAAAAAGCAAAAGGTAAGAGCAGAGATACTTTAACACGGTCTGATTTGCCATTTTTCTACACTTAAACACATCTGGTTCCTCTTATAGCCATCTCAGCCAGTCTCACTTCTGTGTGGTTGGCTGAAACACGGCATCTACGTCCAAGAAATAGAAGTCATTTAAGTCAAAATAATGCAGTCTGTAACTATGTCAAATGTTCACCGTTGTGTGTTTAATATATTAGGAAGAATACCTAAATGTAATATCATCATGCAGCCCCAGGGATATATTATACATGTGTGAAGGGTCTGAGTCAGATGAAAGATAACTTTCATTCCACCGCTTAGTGCTAACAGATTCCCAGTGAGTCATGCAGCTCTGTTCTGCAGTGGAAAAACCACCCTCTTATAGAGTGCTAATACTGTATTAGAGCTTTAATACCAGACACAGTGGAAGGTTTCTTTCTGCTTATTGTCCCTGTGCTTACTGAAGTGCTAGAATTAGTACACAAATGTACATAGAACTGTACAATATGGACCAAAAGAACAGCATACAAGAGCTAACTAGAGAACCTGTGATGTCTCATGGTTGAGAATGACCTGCATAAATCATGAAAACGGCACCATTAAAGGTGCGGTCAGTGATTTTTAAGTCAGCACACTTTATGTAAAGTTTGGTTTCACATTCCTTTAAGTTCAAAAAAATATTTGCTCGAAGTAAAATCTCTTATTTCTGTGGAACTCCAGTCTCCTTAAATGGGGGGGGATGCATTATGCGGACCGCCAAGCTCTAAAGAAGGAATGACAAGGAGGCTTTGCGACTAAGAATGTTGTGTTGCTTGTAAATGTCTGGTTACTTTCTGTATGGAGTTTCACATGTTCTCGCCGTGTCAGAGTTCAACAATTTCCACCCCACTTGCAAAGAATTGCACCCTATGTGTAGATATGTGTGTACATAGTGTCCTGTTATGGACTGTGTATCCCTCATCACACCTAGAGTTCGCATGATATACTCCAGATCCAGCATGACCCTGATCATGATAAAGAAGTTACTGAAGATGGATGGATGACTGAATGAATGAATCTGTTTTTGTTAATGTGCCTTTGTAGGAAACTTGCAAAAGTGCTAGCTTCAGCTAACTTCTGCTAAATTTCCAAAAAATGACCAGCATGCTCACAAAATGCAATGCAAATAAAATATCTCTGTATTTACATAATTGATGCATTACTCAATTGTATGATAAGTATTTACATTTTACTTCAATAGGACACAAATTGCGGACATTTCCGGATACCTGTCGCCAAACACTGACTCAAATATGGAGCAGGAGGATCTGATCGAAAGGGACCTGACCCTGACCGTGCTGCTCCCAGAGGGACACGAGAGAACGGTTACAGTGCACAGCAGGTGAGAGAGAAAGAGCGAGAGAGATAAAGAATGTGTTAATGAGTAACTCAAGTGGAATGCAGACACCATGGGATAACGTACATATGTGTGTGTGTGTGTGTGTGTGTGTGTTCCTACAGTAAACCAGTGATGGACGTGCTGGTCATTCTGTGCGCTCGGTACCACCTGAACCCCTCAGACCATGTGATTGAGCTTTTTTCCACAAATCACAACAAGCTCGATTTCAAGCCCAGCTCTCTGATTGGCTCGCTTGAAGCTGAGCTTGTTGCGCTTAAACCTAAACGAAGTGACAACAGAAAGCCACCGAACATGCCTGTGGTAAGCTAAGACAAATCAAAACAATACTTTTCCTCCTCTGCCCTTTCCTTATCCTTATCACACTGATAATGTAGTCCTTTATTTTCATTTATACCACTGTGCTGTTGAATTCTCAATTCTGATAGGCCAAAACACATTGAAAAACAATACCAGAGGTTTATTTTAAACACGCTCCTTATAATACGATATCGTTTCTATAGCAACAACTCATTCACAGGGACTTGTCTGGCAGACTCTCGATATAAAGGGATTAAAAACATAATTACTGATATGGTGACGTCTTCTGTGAGGCTTATTGACAGATTTGGAAGGAGTCTCCAGTGTGATTGTAACAGTCAGAGGTTAAAACTTTAAGAGTGTTATGCTTTCTGGTTTATGAATAAAATGACAAGCTGCATTGTTTGTTGTCTTATTAACTTCATTAGAAAGAAAAAAAGAGAGAAACAACTGATTATAGCTGCTATAACATAAGTAATAACAGGAGCTTGTTTCATGGACGTTCCATAACATTAAATATAACTATAAATGGATAAAAAGTATGGCATTTTGTTTAATTAATAGATATAAAGTGTGTTTGTTGGCAAATTGCTGAGGTGTAAGTGGAATAAAACTACTTGTAACATGCTATACATGGTTTATCGTTAATTATTTTCCTAGCATGCCCAATTGTGTTTTATTCCATAGTTAATTGTTGTCCATCTTTGTTGCTCTAACCATTTTAAACTCCCAGGCCACAGTGCGTCTGTTGATAAACTACAGGAAGTCCCATAAGGCCGTAGTGCGAGTCAGTCCCAGGGTTCCCCTGGCCGAGTTAATGCCAGCTGTGTGCGATAAGTGTGAGATGGATCCAAAAACCACTGTGTTGTTGAGAAACAGCCAATCAGAAGAGCCGCTGGATCTGACTAAAACACTCAACGACTATGGCATCAGAGACCTGTATGCAAAAGGTATTTTGTTTTGTCACAGAAATTTTCTAGAGAATTTGTGGAACCTGTGGAGGTTGCAAAAAAGTTCCTCAACTGGTTTGCGTTTCCATTATGTGAAGTAACAGGACTGATGCAAGATGTGCTACGTTTAGAACATTTTTAGCATTTGACAAATTGGAAACAACACATCAAAGCCATGTGCGTTTTCTTTTGTTTTCCTGCGAATGTAATGTTGAAGTGTAATTTTTATATTTTAAGTCTGTCTTGCAATTATGGCAAATGATGTGCCACTAAAGCATTGACAAAACACATTTTTGAGACTCTGCTTGTGTGAAAACAAAAAAATGTTGCATAAACACTCTGCTTTGCTACCTTTAGTAATTGATTGTTAGTGAAACGTTTTTGTTTTTTTTTAAGAGGGTTAGTCATTCTGTGAAGCTAGCATTTGACCTATGAGTAATTTTCAGTGAGCACACCTATAGTTCCTGGACTGTAGAGGGGAAAAAAAAAAACTTACTCTGTCCCCATGAAGTACCTTGAAACGTGCAGCATTATATCATTTGCATTTACAGCATTTGGCAGACGCCCTTATCCAGAGCGACTTGCGTTTCTCATTTATACAACTGAGCAGTTGTGGGTTAAGGGCCTTGCTCAAGGGCCCAGCAGTGGCAGCTTGGCAGTGTTGGGATTTGAACTCACGAACGTCCGATCAGTAGTCCAGAGTCTTAACCACTGAGCTACTATTCCCTATTCAATGTTATTCGATGTGTTGACGTAATTGCCACTGAAACAGGAAGTCAGGGCGGAACATGAGGAGTGGCTCCTCACCCTTTTTAAATAGCCAATAGCATTTAGATTACCTCACTTGACAGTACGTGATGGTTACCGTGGATGTGACCCCGAGCAATAAAGAGACTGAATTCAAGCCATTTCCTTCTTAACCAACTTACAGTTGGAAAACTGAATAAAACTCACACATTCAAACAGCCATTCAAACGGCGCTTGCTGATATGATTGCTATCACTCAACAACGGCAACTTTGGCAAGGTGATTTTTATAATGATGGGGGCGGGACACTTCAGATTCTACAGAGCATTTGATTGGACAGAAAATCTGATCAGACACTGAAGTGCAGAATGATGTCATCGAACTTGTCGATCCGTATTGGTGGTAGAGGGAGACTGTAAATTTTGAATGTGTGTATCTTCTACGAACTTCTTCTACGAATTTTGTCATTGTTTTGGAGCGCACTAACTTGTAGATAACCTTAAGGCAAACGTATTCATACTATAAGCAACAAAACTTCAATTTTGATTTCATGACGTTTAAAGCTTCTTGGAAAGGTTCCTATATTGGAACTCCAGTAGCCGTAGCTGTGAAGATCTAGATCTTAGTGCTTCATCATGTTGGTTTTGAGTGACATTTATTTTTTTGTAAATACAACTTTCTTTCTTTTTTTTTCTTTTTTTTTATGCTTTCACAGCTGCTCCAACTGACTCAGCAACACTGACTCATAAAGGTACTGAAATATACTGTGGCCCTGACTTACTGAAAGTGTACATTTGTGTGCACATATCCATTCTGCATGCAATTTGAGGTGTTTGAACATGAAAAATGCAAAATGAAGGGTGCTGTCTATGGAAATATATTAATTTAACATTAATATGTCCAAAAAATGTCCATAGAGCAGATGATATTTGCATCAAACCCTTTTCCGCCGGTTCACAACAATACAATTACCAGGTTTTAATGATGAGAATGTGCTTTAGTGTTTCAAAATGATCATAAAAGTTGCTAAAATGATGACTTCACACATCTGATACCAACAGCATTAATTAATTAATAGACCTTGATGCTTGAGCTTGCTTCATGTATCATTTGATAGAAATGTGCATATGCTTTAATTAAAAATGTCATGCCTTTTAGTGTTTGAGAACATACCTCGGGTCATACCGAAAAATGAAAAACGTATCACTGTTCAGTTACACGCACATTTCACTGTTTGCGATGTGTTTTGCTTTCGTTTGTCTGTCCAGATTGCAAGGAGGACAAGCTGGTGATGCAGGAGAAAGTCCTGGGAGAGAAAGAGAACAGAGGATTCCTCTGCTTGTTCAGGAGAAGCAAGAAATCAGCCGAAGAGGTCTGTTAGATCTCGCTGTCTCTTAAATTATCAAGCTTAAAATGTCGTGGCTCACCATGGACTGCAATGAATTATTAATTGGTAATCACAGTTGCTGCATGAGTCACCTCCCATGTGTACCTTTTTATTTATTTATTTATTTATTTATTTATTTATTTATTTATTTTTTACCATGTGCGCAGTTATACAAAGCAGATTGTTTTGCCTGCTTTAAAATGCTTTAAAATCTGTTTGATCATCTCGTTTCCCCAATTATTTTAACAAACATGAAAGCAGAATTTGGTTGTTCCTTTGGGTGTTTCTGTATCTGCTTCAGACATCTAATTAGCCTCTGCTACTTCCTGTTTCCTGTTCCACCCTGTTCTTTTAATTTATCTTTATCTTTCCCCGTCGAAAATAGAGTGCTACCAACACCGATACCATCAGCGGTACCATCACCTCTCTAGTGCTGAAAGATCAGCGTGCAAACAGTACGGGCTGTTCCAAAGCAAACTCCACCTCATCCATGGCGTCTTCAGAAATGCCCAAGAAGAGACGGGCGCCTCAACCTCCCAGCATGCTCGGCTCCCAGAGCATCTCTTGTGAACTGAATTCTGGTCAACAAGCCACACTGCCATCCACTGATAATGAAAAACAGGTGCGTAGACTTGGGGAGAAATGTACAATGGTGCGTGAAAGCATATCCGCATATATTTGGATAGATAAGAGTTAAGTGATAAGGGAACCCTCTGTTGTTGGGTTCCCAAGGAGGAAAAGACATTTTTTTAAGTTTCGACATTTTGCCTATAAGAGAGTATAAGCAGTGTTGGTGTTTTTCTCTGTCTATTCCTGAAATCTTTTGAACTCAAAGGTCTGATCGTTTTAGAAAGACATCTACAGCTGAGGTGACATTATTTATTAATAAGGCATGGCCTTCGGAAAAAAAAATGGATTCTACTAGTTAATATTTTGAAGCCATAAATTAAGTATCATGGAGCCACAAATTATGATGTTATTGTGGGGATTTGTGTTCATTCAGCTATAAGAGCATTAGTGAGGTTGAGGTCAGGCACTGATGATGTGTGAGGAGGCTCCCGTCCCAGTTCATCCCAAATGCATTCAGTGGAGTTGAGGTCAGGGCTCTGTGCAGGACACTCAAGTTCTTCTACTTCAGCCTTAACACACAATGTCTTCATGGAGCTTGCTTTGTGCACAGGTGCATTGTCATGCTGGGAACAGGTTTGGGTCTCTTAGTTGCAGTGTAGGGAAATTGTAAATCTACAGCTTACAAAGACGTTCTATACAACTGTGTACTTTGAACTTTGTGGCAACAGTTTGGGGAAGAACCACATACGGGTGTGATGGATGAATGATAACTTTATATTTGCATAAACCACAAAGTAACTTGGAAATCAATTCAGGATCTAACTATGTGATATCATACCAGATCATATATGGGTTTGTATAAGGAAAGAAACTAGTGGGGGAATAAACATGGCCGACGGCATTAAATGTTTCCAGACGGCTAAGAATTATCATGCAAATAATGTGATGCAAATATTTTTAACAAATTAGAAATTTACTTTGACCACAAACATGCTTTGAATGTGTGTGAATGTGTGTGTGTGCGTGTGTGTGTGTTCAGGGTGTGCTGAGTCGCGTCTCGTCCACCGAGTCGTCTCTCAAGAGGAACAAACGCAGAGCTCCACCCCCTCCTCGCACAAGCCCCTCCCTGCCAGACACTCCTGATAAAGGTACACGCTACACCATTATTATTCTTATACACCAGTAAATTACTCATATATTTATGGAACTACTTTAAAACATGATGTGACAGAAAGGGAAATGTCAGGCACTCCAGGAAGACATGTTCAGTAAGTGTTGGCTTGCCTGTGTGCTTGTGTGCAGACACTGTCCTGCCAGGAGGGGGCGCTTAGGAGACAACATGGCTCCATTACTGTTGCTTCTGTCTTATTGTCCAGCTCACTGGAGAAGGGCATATCCCTTCTCTTCCTCCTCCTCCGTCTCCTCCTCCTCCTGCTCCTCCTGTTCTGCCTCTGCGTCTCTTTTTGTCAACTTTGTCACCTTATTGTCATGCATGTGTCCTTGTTATCCATGTTATTGATCCTGCGGTCACTACGTGTGCCTCACGTGTGTCAGAGAAACTGATCCAGGATCAGGCCTCATTATGAATGAATTGAAAAGGATAATAACTAGTCGTAGATGGTCAGCTGTTTGACGTGTCATTAATGTCTTATTTATGAGCAATTAATTTTAACAATCAGAAATGAAATGAATCTAGCAGTAAATGAGGTAATGAATGACATGTTCTTTTTAAAAAACTATATTATCCATATGATATAATTTCCAGAATTTTTGCCCCTTTTGGATCTTGAGATCGTGCCTTTTTTTCTTGTAATTTCAATAATTCTGTAGGATTGAAGCTACAAAGTGTTCGTAAGAGGGTATCTAAAGACGTGATCCATTTTAAACAGTTGCCTGATCATTGTGATCACTGAACTGTAAATGTAATGGTTTTTAACTAGCCACAATGAAGCTGTGCTAGATATTAGGCTCACGGGAAGACAACTGATGACCGAGTTTGTTAGTTTTGTCCGTGTACCCAATATATAAAATGAGTGCCTTCAAAAATGCCTTCTAAGTATCACCGTCATTCTTTCAACAGTTAATCAGTAACAGAAGTAATTAAGCCGTGACATGCATCTGTTTGGCCAATTATTGACGTTTTACTTTAATTAAATATTGATTGATCCTCTATTCTGGTCCAGTTTCACCTTGTCATTGGAACCTCTTCTTTATTTCACACTTAAAAACAGAGCCATGTTATATTATAATAAATAATAATTATTTATCAGCTTTTCTGTTTCCTGTTAATTAAATATTTCTATTCTATTTTCTAGATGTCATCTTTGTTGTGATGTACTTTAAACTCTTGCCATGTGTTTTTGTTTCTCTTATTTTTAAATATATATATATATATATATATATATATATATATATATATATACATTATTGTCACTTTTGTGTGCCACATTCATATTATGAACATCAATAAAAAGGAAATATAATCTTTTTTTAAAAGCAAAATGGACAAATAATTGAGTTATACAGCTGGTCAGTTTGATATGTATTTTTGCTATGGGTTATACTGTATGTTTTATCTTATGAGGTAAAATAAATGTATGTGTGTGCGTACAAAGAGAAAGAGGTAAGACACAGGGTGGAAGGTCGTAAGGACAAAGTCGTGTGTTCTTTCTCATCAGAAAGGTCATATACAGGATCCTTTCTAGAGGACGCTGAAGAGGACGACTCTACTGAAGCCAGTTTCAAGCAATCCAGCTATTTTAAATCAGCCTGCTTGTCCGTCCCATCATCCCCTCTAATGGCCGAGGTCCTGTCTGAATTTATAGACAGAATGAAAACCATGGAACAGAATGACATCTCATTTGATTGGTATTTCAACACATTTTTCAATCCTCTTGGCTCCTAGTGCAACAATTTTAATCCCGATTGTGGTTCAGCACTAAATGTAATATCACATCGTACGTTATGCAGTTGAAAGCACTCTTATAAGACAGTTTGATTTGAAGGAACGAGACAGTTAGTCTTGAAAGATGCATTTGAATGTACTTCATGACCTGACTTTGACCTGTGTTTAAAAAAAAAATGCTCCCAAATGAAAACATTAAAATGTAACTCAATGAGCTAAATTGTATATATGCTATTCAAGTCACAGCTGCTACTTTTATACTTTAGTTTGGGGAAATTGCAGTCACTCCGCTGAATTTGGCACAGTTTCCAATATAAAGTTTGGCTCTTCACTGATGAGAGAGAGAGAGAGTTCAATGCTCGCTTTACCATTAACCGGTGATCTTTGTGCTGTGAGAGGCTTTTGCGAAGCCTCTCTAGCTGCTTCATTATACAGCTCTCCTGCTGGTTTGTTTTTCATTGATCCGGCCCTTTCATAATCTCCTCTCTTTAGGTCTGTCGCACATTCACCTCCAGCATCGACCCTACCTCCAGTGTCTGGATCTCTGGACGGTGATCCTGTGGTGCCCCCTGGCTGTGAGCTGCTGAGAAACGGCTCTCAGAGAGACGGCCTCACCACCTTCACCGTGGTGCCCCAGAGAAGACCGCAAAGCATGAGACAATACGAGATTCACCTCACGATGGAGAATTTGGAGACGATGGAGATTAATGGAGATACAGGGGAAAATCTGGAGGGAAGTATTTCCGAATCCAGAGAGATTGAGAAGACAGAGATTGGTACCAAGGAGATGGTGATGCTCGAGAGAACAGATGGTGAATTTGAGAATCTAGAGGAGACCAATAAAGAGCTGGGTATCACAGAACCATTTGGGAAACTAAATCTGAACACAGAGGCAGAGAAACACTTCCCGGAGGACAGAGACGGGATGGAAGTTCCAGACGAGAGAGACTGGATAAAGGAGTACAGAGAAATTAGAAGGAGATTTCTAAGCGACGATGATCATCATCATGATGGGAAAGAAGCAAAATTAAAGACCTCTACAAAAGCATTTGGTGAAGAAATGGTGGATGATGTTCCACCACCACCACCACAACTTTCTGTTTGCTGGGAAGAGGAAGACACTGAGACACAGAATCTAGAGGAAACTGATAGTTTTGGGAAAGAGGAAGCCGAGGAAGACAAAACGGCAAACACTTTCACTATCCAAAACCCAAAGCCATCCAGGTGTGACCTTCAGTGTGATCCTACATCTAATGCCTCATATACCCAAGACCCCTACTGGGATGTAAACCATTCATCTAACCACCACTCCTCCAACTCTGACTCACCTTTCACAAGCTCTTCCCAATCCAGTCCTCAAACTCACCAACCCAATTCAGTTCAGTCTACTTTGCCCCATGTCTCAAAATCTAAACTCAACCCCAGCTTTGAGCTTTCTTCTCCAAACTATGCATCTCACTTTGCTTTGGCTGTCTCCCGGAGAGTTCAGAGTCTTGGAAAGGACATTTGTCCTTTAATTCCATCTGCAAGAAGGACAAGCTCTCGAACTCCGCATCCCCAAAGTGTCGGTTCCCAACACACTTCCTCTCAAAAGCTCTATTTCCAAAACCTGATCTCGGAAGAGTTCATTTCTAAGATTCCAGCGTCTCCAGGTCCCTGCAATGAAGCCCCGCCCATTTCTACAGCTCCACCTTCTGTCATTATGACAACTCAGGCAAGGAGGCGGGCCTGGGGTTCCTTTACACGCACAAAGTAAGTAAACGTGTAATCTTTTTTTTGACTTCAGTATATGCAGAGTTAACTGGAGTGGTATACAGTTTGAAATTGTGGTGAACTGATTTATATAGATTAGAATTTGGTTCGTTAAAATTCCCATTAATCATTTTAACCCAAGACTTTTTCAACAATGCTTCATTGAAAAACTGATTCACAAACAAATGAGTTTGTGATGTCATAAAAATAGGCTCATCCAGTTGGTTTAAACCAATCATGGTCTGATATGCAAATAAGAGGATAACATGCTGACCAGAAGCTTAGCTTCCTACCTGCAAGGTAACTTAATTATATACTAATATCTGTGATTAAAAATGTATGGGTGTTCTGGTCCACAATAAAATGCAGTAGAATGTTACAGAAGCAGTTAGCAATGTCTGTCAAAGCAATGGCATAGCATACCTTTAAAGTATGATTGATATGTCGGCCAACATTTTATGTGGCTAAAGGTATAGAGAAAGTGTACAGAGAAAGACATTGTTGTATTCTTTTATAGTTTAGTTCCTATAGTAACAACTTACACAGGGACCTTTTGTGGTATCATGGTAACGTGACAAGCTGTATATATTTCACAAGAGAAAAAAAAAAGAGGCTGGTGAAAGAATGACTGTTTATAGCTGCTATAACGTAAGCGATAACAGGAACTAACTTGTTCCACAACATTAAATATGAATATAAATGGATAGAAAGTATGATGCATCATTCTTAAATAAATAACAAATTGTAAACACTGTCAAATTGCTGAGGTGTAAGAGGATTAAAACACTTTTGGACGTGCTGTTATAAAACAAAACGCATGGAGTGTTTTATTCCTTCCTTGGCAGGGTTTATGTGTGTTCAGAAGTAGAACGCATTGATTGACATGTCATGCTCATAACAGTGTCAGCTTGACTTTTGTCCTTTATATACAAGGGCTTTCTTCCTTCCTCTAAGTGTATGGAAGTGTGTTTGTGTGTGTTTATGAGGAGGAAGCTCTACCTTTGAGGCAGCCCATATCCTGTATAACTGCTTTTAGAGTCAATATCCTGAGTGTGTGTGTGTGTGTGTGTGTGTGCTCATGCGCACATGGCAGAGCGCATTAAAAATAACTTTTAAACTCTTGGAGTTGTGCTGTTATAAGAAAATAATCAGCGACTCTCTGACACGATGCGACCTGACGTGAAGCAGAGTCACTGTTGCCATCCTGAAGTTGATTATTTTCCTATAACAGCACATCACAAAGTGTTTTATTCCTTTTATACCACAGCAAAACGGCACATCGCACTTGTACTTATTTCGCAAAAATGCCTGAGAGTTAAAAAAAAAAAAAAAAGCAATGTAATCTCATTAGTTTGCATCACCATTTCACAGAAATTATGAAAGGTTTGATAATTTACTGTATAATAATTTAAGTTTAAATCTTTGATTCTTCTGCTTAAATAATGAAGCAAATCAGTAATTAAAATATAAATTATGAATATTATTGGAATATAATGTTGTATATTTGAGTCATACAGGGTGTTTTTGTGTCCACAGGTTGAAAAATTTGGAGCAAATATGAAGATCTGGGTTCAGATGAAGCTTTCACACGTCACATTTTGGAAATCTAAAGAAGTGCTGGCTTGTATTATAGCGTTAATTGGTTACATTTGATTTTTGCCTTTATTATTATATTTTTTTTATATCGAGCCCTATTCTTTATATAATTGGTATAATCTTGGTAGATTACTTAAATTGTCAAGAAGAAAATATCTTATCAAAGTAGTGATATTTTTGTTTTGTATATAAATTAAACATTCCAAGCATCTGATTTGTATCATGTTGGTTTTTTTTTTTTTTTTTTTAATATTGTAAGCAGTAATACAGCTACACACTTACAAAAAAAAAAAAAAAAAAAAAGATTCACACTCTAGGATTCGGTCCAATTTTCTACTCTCGTCTATGCTTATGGTTTATAAAAATAGCCAAAGGATACACTCGGATGTACCCCCTGTGCTGTATTTGAAATTTAAATGAAGATAATGTAAGTTGAGTTGAATTCTGGCGCACAGGCAGGGTTTTTTTTTTTCCCTTTCTTTCTTTCTGTCTTTCTTTCTTCCTCTTCTTCTTTTTTTTTTTTTTTGCTCTAAGCGAGATTCAGTAATGTGTTTGGTTTCTATGCAGCAAAACATGTTTTCTCTCCAAAATGCCCCAAGATACAAAATCCTTCTACACACATGTTATAAATAAGAGAATACAGTAGAAATAAAAGCTCAGGTTGCTATATTGAGCTGGTGGTGATGGTGTGCAAGCAGTATCGTTTAAACCCAGTGAAGAAGAAACCAAGCATCCAGAAGAATCCATGATTTCATCCATGATGTTCATACACTCAAGTTTTACTGATTAATCTCTTACAAAAATAAGTGTTTCACCATTTAATTGTATGTGGGGTTTTTTCCCCCCGCTGTTATTATTCATGTGCCAATTGTAAAATTGTGTTTATTATGAATAACCAACCATATTAATCTTAACTACTTATATTCCATTTACGATAATTAATTCTTCAGTAACCTAAGTGTGAATGTGTGTGTGTGCGTGTGTGTGTGCGTGTGTGTGTGTGTGTGTGTGTGTGTGCATGGTGCACTGCGATGATCGACATCCAGGATGAATTCCCTCGCACCCACAGTTCCCGGAATAGGCTCCGGATCCACCACCCTGACCAGGAACAATAAAAATAATAAACTCCACACAGGAAGCTGAACTTGAACCAGAATTGAAAATTATTATTAATAATATTATTATTATTGAAATTTATTCACAATCCAGTCTTTCTGAATCTGGCACAGAGCTGTACATAATTTATATATTATTTTAGAATTACCCATAAAAGTGGCCAAAAATGCCAGCTTTTTGGCAGAATTTATGATTGTGTTCTTACATTTGTGTTTGGTCATTACCCAGCATGCAATAAGCAAATACATAAGATAAATGTTGGGGAATCCTTTAGGTTAGCAGCTTCGTGTAGCATTAAGCTCTAGCTTTCCTGAGATTTAGAAGGATGGGGGGATTGGGGGGGTGGACAGGGGAAAAAAAGTTTGCTCATCCATTCCCACCTCCAAAGCAACCATAGTTTGTCAAAATTTTAATTCCACATCAAAGATGTCACTCATCAAGAGAGTTTCTCAGTATTCAAGCTCTGTACTTATAGGGTTACTAGCTCCCTGCTATAAGAAATGAGTTGGCCACCATTTGTTTTACCATAACATTTTCACATATATACAGTATATTTTTTGGATGCAGTAAACATCAGGCTTAGAGAATTGTTTCCCCGCCTCCATTATCAAAGGCTCACCAGCATGAACCGATTCATCTAACGAAATAAGCGCTAACACTTTACAGTACTGCTCGCTAACTCACGGGGAACTATAAACGAGACTAAACATTTATATGGTATTTCCTGAAGTGTTGGAGAAGGCTACTCTGACTAGGAAAAAACAAAGAAAACACCCCTCAACTCCGAGGTCCTCCAAGTTCCGCTAGTGACAACAAATCAACACGGCTGCACACGCTAGGAACAGTCAACAAAGCAGCACTTCTTTCCTTAAATGGTTTATACTGTATATACACAAGTATTTGCTTTAGACCAATTAACATACACATATACAGTAATTGCTTGTTAAATCTATAACACTGATTATAAAGTTCATTGTTTTGCAGAAAAAAATATCCATCACTCATCGTAGTTAGCTGGCTAGTTCGTTGCTAACAAAAGACGAACATGGAGGCGTCCATGTTGTTTCCCCACTTTGTAGCTCAAACGCACGGAAGCGTAATCGAAAATGGCGTAATTTTCCAAGGTAACCCTGTTGAAAGAAATGACAGAAACCCTCATAGAATTTGTAGTGGTTTTAATGGTTATAATGGGAATTGTATCGGTTTTAATGGAAACTGCAATGGTCCCTGTGGGTCTCTACTGGTAATTTGTTGCCTTCTGTTGGTGGCATGTTTATGTCTGCTGGACACCATTAAAGACCAATAGAACATCTTTGCCATTTGGTAATGGTTTTAATGGTATTTGTAGTGGAAGCCATTAGAACGTCTGTGATAGTTTCTATTGTTTTTTTTTTGTTTTTTTTTTTTGGGGGGGGGGGGGGGGGGGTTCCCAGCAGGGAAGCCCAATCAGCATTAATCTGTAGTCAGCTGGTAGTTCCTCAAGAGATGTATAAGACTCAGTATTTAATGCTTAGTTCATAACGAACTACCAAACCATTCTTTTATTATTACTTACTGAGTAATTACCCAGTATTCATTAATAATGAATAGTAGTGATGTAGGTGTTAATATAATGCTAGTTATTTGTTTCCTGCATAGCTACCAGCGAACTACTGAAATGGATTGGATTGGATTGGATTGGTGTGTTACCAGTGGAGCTTTCACTTTATTTGTACTGTACTTCTTTCCTGATAAAACTACAACAAACGGCTTTGCGTCTTGACCCATTTGTGTATGAATTTATTTATTTAGTTATTTGCACGTGACCACTAGGTGGCATCATCGGTCCACTATAGACATATGCACCGAGGCCTACTGGTGAAAATTATAGCCTATGTTTGTGAGCCTGTATATGCACTTTCCCTCATAACATCCAAGAGCATACGTCCTCAAATCGCACTGCCCTCTGGGTAAATTCTGCAATACACTCTGTTCTTAAAGACAAGGACTTACTTACCAAACTTCAGTTCATCTCATAAAGTACTGCAGTGGCCCTGAACATGAACATGAACATGGCGACTGGGATTCCGTCTGATGCAATGCTAACATCAACATGCTAATGTTAATCTGCTGTAGTACATCACACGTACACAACTGAGACGTTAATGTCACAAACCACAGCATGTGAAACGTGTTATCTGTGCCCGGCTTCTATTGTCTCTACTCGTTTTTATTCACGGTTGTATACAAACCGTTTGATTTTTCCCCTGCTTTTCCCGCCGCTCTGTCGAGAATAGAAAACATATTCAGTCTCAGGATAACACGAAACATATTCATGGAGCAAAGAGTGAGTAAAAAAAAAAAAAAGGGAAAGACGATCAATAAATGACCTCAAGCACAGAGAGAGAAAGAGAGAAAGAGAGACAGGGATCTGACATTGCCAGAGGACTTGTACAAAATCATGAATCAATGCAGGAGCGACCTTTTTATCCTTAGCTGAAGTTCTCCACCATATCCAGTTATTAATATGTTTGTAAACTTGTGCGAGAGTGAGAGTGTGAGTGTGAATTGTTGTATTTCAGTAGTAGTGTCATCGAGACACTGTGTCTGAGCAAATACGTCTTGTGAGGTTAAAAAAAAATAAAAAATTTTAATTAACAGACCCTTACAGAAAGCACACACGACCCTCACGTGACATTTACACGTGTGCTTTTTAGGCACTTCACATGTTATGGTTCATACATTTTTCAGACGTAGTGGACGTGTTTTTGTTTTTCACGTGACTGTTTCACACAGTTTATTTATTTTCGTGCGAATTTTACACATGATTTGTCTCCTTCCAGATCTGATTCTCACTTGATTCACTCATTTTCACGTGATTTCTTAAATGTCATTTATTTTCAGATCTGATTCTCACTTGATCGATTTTCACACATGATTTTTGCACAATTCATTTATTTTCACGTGGCTGCTTTACACGTGATTCGTCAATTTTCAGATCTGAATCTTACTTGATTGATTTTAATATTTTTACATGATTCAGTTTGTCACATGATTTCTCACATATGCGATCATTTTGCATGCGGTTCATTAATTTCATTATCTGATCCATACTTGATTCATTTATTTTAATGTGATTTTTTTTTTTACAGGATGCGTTTATTTTTCATGTGATTTCTTACATGATTCGTTCATTTTCAGATCTGATTCTTACGTGATACTTTGATTTCTTGTGCATGATTCATTTGTTTTCACATCTGATTTTAACACGATTCATTTAGTTTTATGATAACATGTGTGCAGTCTGTAGCCTGCACTATCCATCCATCCATCCATTTTCTGTACCGCTTATCCTACACAGGATCACGGGGAGCCTGGAGCCTATCCCAGGGAACTCGGGGCACGAGGTGGGGGACACCCTGGGTAAGGGGTCAGACGATCGCAGGGCACAATCGCACACCCATTCACACACTACAGACAATTTAGAAATGCCAATCAGCCTACAGCGCATGTCTTTGGACTCGGGGAGGAAACCGGAGTACCTGGAGGAAACCCCTGAAGCACGGGAAGAACATGCAAACTCCGCACACACAGGGTGGAGGTGGGAATCGAACCCCCAACCCCGGAGGAGCAAGGAAAATGTGCTAGCCACTAAGCCACCCCCCATACCTGCACTAGTAACTCAATGACTTACCTAAAAGCAGTGCTCCTCAGACACGTCCTTTTAAATGTCATTCATATTTTTACGTTCTGCTTCTTAAAATTGAATTGCTTTCAGTTTGCTTTCAGCAGGATATGATCTTTCTTTCCATAAAAATGACTGACATGACAAGTCGGATGAGACTGAAATCACAGGGATACACCTGTACTAAAACAGAGGTTATAGATTTGTGAGCTGTTAATGACCAGGTTTAGGATGGGCCAAGAACATCATGAAGCTGTGAAGATTTTGGACACGATGATAATTGAGCATAGTTGGCTTAGATAGACCCGCTGACGCAATGTGATCTAATGTGTGCCACTTGGGGGGGGGGGGGGGGGTAAAAAAGGCTTACAAGTTATATAATTACTGACACTATCCCATCTGCTGCTATGCACAATTTTGTAAAGCCCCTCAGCTCAGAAAGGGACCACCGTAGGACCACTACTGTGCAGATATTTATCAGTGTTTCTGAAACAATCCAACAATGAAAAATCAGAAATTTCACAATGCTGAAGAAAGATGACCACACACTGTGTGTAGAGATGGGAAAGAAGGACCACAGTCAATCATAATAAACCTACAAAGTGTTACCTACAAAATGTTACCTATAACAGTAAAGGGAGTGCAGGTACATACATGTTAGGTGTACCTAATAAATTGGCAACTTGGTGCATAGGAACATCTTTGTGTACTTTCTTGCAAAAGGCTTCCATCATGCATATAAGAACCTTTAATCCTTCCTTTTTATTAATTCAACATTCGTTTTTGATCCATCCATCCTCACTGCTCCTTTTCTTGCCCTCTTCTCGCACACACACACACACACACACACACACACACACACACACACACAAACGCACACACACACGAAGACGAGAGGCTCAAGATATTCAAAAACACACTGAAGATGTTGAAAAACTCTGATGCGCTTCGAAGACATGACTCTCTGACCCAGTGTGCATATTTATCACAGTGTGATGCAGTGAACCGCGAGGTGTCAGGAATCTAAACCTACCATGGAATAAAAAACATTAAAGGTGCAGTGTGTAATTTTAAAAAAAAATGTTTCTAACTGTAATAATGATAGAAATACCTTCACAATACTGGCATGCACTGAGAACCGCCTTACTTGACATGGCACTGTCAAAATGAACAGGAAGTTTAAAAAAAAAAAAAAAAAAAAACAGGAAACGAGATGAGGTAGAAAAGAGGAAGCAGGAAAGTGCTACATGGTGGAGATAATGAAGAATGAAAATGGCTGACTAGACCTTTAATTTTTGTGAAAGTGCAGGGATGGGTTAGGCTTCTTAGCTTCTCTCACAACTTTATTCATTTACAATAGAACAAAATAAGCCTTGCTCTCTATAATTCATAAAAAATGGGCTGAAAATGGATTTATTTAGGAGTGTGTCAGTCAAACTCGTGTGTTTAGACGCCTTCTTATCCCTTTAACATCCGCTTTAAAAAGAGATTAACACCCAATCTGTCTGCCCCTTTATTATCTGCTGTACATATCAAACTGTGTGTGTGTGTGTGAGAGAGAGAGATACAGATAAAGAGACAGACAGACACAGAGAGAGAGACAGACAGACAGATACACAGAGAGAGAGAGACAGATACAGAGAGAGACAGACAGACAGATAGATACAGAGAGAGAGAGACTGATACAGAGAGAGACAGACAGACAGATAGATACAGAGAGAGAGACAGATACAGATACAGAGAGAGAGAGAGACAGACTGATACAGAGAGAGACAGACAGATAGATACAGAGAGAGACAGACAGACAGATAGATACAGAGGGATAAATTCATAAATTTAAAATCTATGTCCTGAATTTATATACTTCTGTAAAGCTGCTTTGGGACAATGTCCATTGTTAAAAGCACTATACAAATAAACTGAACTTGAACTTGAACTAGACAGACAGACAGATAGATACAGAGAGAGAGACAGATACAGAGCGAGAGAGAGAGACAGACTGATACAGAGAGAGACAGACAGATACAGAGAGAGACAGACTGATACAGAGAGAGACAGACAGACAGATAGATACAGAGAGAGAGACAGATACAGATACAGAGAGAGAGAGAGAGACAGACTGATACAGAGAGAGACAGACAGACAGATAGATACAGAGAGAGAGAGATACAGAGAGAGAGAGAGAGAGAGAGATGGAATGACATGCTCGTGTTTAATATGCTTCTTGTGGTCAGTCTTGTGAGACGGCGGCGGTTTCAGTCGGAGAGGGAAACGGCTGACTTCCTCCTGGCGGACCGGTGGCTTCTTCACCTCGCGCTCATCAGTATTCCGCCGCGGTGGCCTCGCGCTCCTTCCTGGCGGCCACCGCGGCCATATCAGCCTCCGCGTGCTCTCTCTCCCTCTCTCTCTCTCCCTCTCTCTATCTCTCTCTCACTCTCTCTCTAGCCGCACGACACGTAGTGGCACACACGCACGCGCCCCGGCGAGAACGGAACGGCGCGCCGCACGCGCTCCTGAATACCGCCGAAGCCCTAATTAACAATCCGAGCCCAGGCTCATTTGCATAGCGACTTTGAGATGAAGTTGTCGGACAGAAATCTGCTCTTTTATCCCACTTCTGTTTCATATAATCATCTGTTAGTTACCATGAATAAAAAGTTTTTTTTTAAATAATAATAATAATAATAATAATAATAATAATAATAATAATAATAATAATACTAAAAACGGCATGTGAGGCACCAAAATAGTTCCCCCCCCCCAACGACATTCTCATCCCTGAAGTAAGGAGCCAAATATACATATTTTTTCTGACTAACAGTAATAGTTTTACACACTCCACACCTGACCTTTTCAACGTCCTGAAAACGTCAGTCATTTTGGCCTCTCTTTAACACCGCCTGCACGAGCTTCTGACATTTCCTCTGATGCTAACCTGAGGGTGGAGGTGGCGGAAGTGAGGAGTGCCTCTTGTCATGTACACAGGGTTGTGTTGCAATTTCTAAATTGCAAGAATTCACGTGAATGATTACTAGGAAAAAGGTAGGAATAGTTATAGAGTTAAAAACGTCTGTGAAATGTAAAACATTCATTCATCTTCGGTAAGCCTCTGGTCAGGGTCGCAATGGATCCAGCCTACAGCGGGTGTCTTTAGACTGGGGGAGGAAACCGGAGTACCTGGAGGTAATCCCAGAAGCACAGGGAGAACATGCAAACTCCCTGCACACAGGGCGGAGTCGGGATTTGAACCCCCAACCCCGGAGGTGCGAGTCAAACGTGCTAACCAATAGGTCACTATCAGACCGATATGTCTGGTGATCGTTATCAGTCATCGTCATCATCATTGTGCTCATAAAATGATTTCATGAGGATTCTTTTCAATAAATTGGGTTCCTAAATCTGATTTGTCTGAAAAGGAAACTCTCACTTCTAGGGTTCCTTGAATCATATCTCCAGAGCTATGCATTAGGGTGCTAGTAACACCACCACCAACGGAAAAAAAACAAAAAACAAAACACTAATTAAAAATGTCAAGCAGATATAGATTGTCCTCCTTCATTCAGTGCTTTCTCTCCCGCCATTTTGTCCTCCATGCCCCTTAACACCAGGTCTACATGTGCCACCTTTTTTTGCTCACCAATGCACAGAAATATTCCTGATTTATGCTAAACACGAACCTCTCATGCGGTGAACAGAAGAAAAAGAAGGGAAAAAAACAGGGCTCAATAATTAGTCGAAGTAAAACAAGGATTCTGTGAGCTGCCTGTCATATAGCACAGGTAACTACATTACTCGTTTTTTTATTTATTAGCCTTACTGTGAAGGTGCACTTAAATATCCTCGCTAGGACAACATGCTGTTTCCATTGTGCAGGTTTGGCCCCGTTCCAGTACTGTTTTTAACTTAGCCGTTTTCGACTTCACGACTCGCCGAACCTTTGTTGCCGTCCTAAGGGCTGTTCCAGTACTTTATCAGCTGAAGTAAAGTTCGTTAGATGAGACTTTGAAGCGCCAAGAGATTGAGTCAACATCAGGAGCGGAATTTACCCAGAAGGCATTGTGGTCTGACACAGTTTCTTCAAACCAGATAAACACGGTGGGTGAAGCTGCTTCTAAATACTTCATATTTAAAGAGGATAACTTTTGAAATAATCTTTTAATAATCTTATCATAAAAATCTTATTTTATAATAATCTTATCTTCTAATAATCTGATAACTGCTGTTAGCTTTTAATCCAGGGCACCCTTTCAACTTAGCTACCTGGTCAGTCCCCCGGTTTCTGCTATATTTTGTACACGTTTCTGGCCACAAGCTTCAGAACGCTGAATGTTGCAATGCTCTCTTTTGAACTTTTGAGTTTTTCAGTGTAAGATATAATCACTGGACTGAAATCCTGTCTTTCGTTTTGTTTAAACCGGTTAGCAGTGAGTAAACACGTTAATCTCATGTTTGCCGTCACACTCCGAGAAAAGGTGTGTGGTTGGTCGTCTGCCCTGTCAGTCAATCTGCCTCTTTCTGTGAAAGTAGGCGGTCTGTGGTCTTATTTATTGATGAAATGTACTAGACTCTAGTGAATGTTCCGGCATGTGATATTACTTCCTGGTTGACTGCTTTACAGCTTTCCTCAGTGTTACAGTGCATACTTTATCTACAGCAGCAGAATTAAAAGCGACATCCGCTAAACGGCACGTCAGAGTCAAAACATGCCTGTCCATCAGGTTTCCAAGTCGAAACATAAAATGTTTAGTGATTTCATGCACAGCAATCTTTAACACACCGGTGAGTACTATTTAAACGTTCCGCCGTCGTCGTGATCGTTGTCATGATCTGTGTCTCAAATTGAAAACTAGAAAATCCACAGGGCTCGTACACACACCTTCAGCAGGTTTAAAGGCTATGTGAGAGATTTTTGAAACACTAACCCGTAACAAGAAAACCAGTTAGTGTTTGTACTCAATAACTGTCTGGAATAGTAAATACATATGCGATTTGAGACACAATGCTAGTTTGTTTAGTCAGTTGTAGACACCACGTCACATGGTGCTATACTGCCACCACTATATACGTTGGTATCACACCATTAGCGTTCATTTCTGAGGAGGTGCACAAGCGATGCTCCAAATGACCACAGGATACACGTGGCAGGTATCTTGTATATGTGTACATGTAGATAAACTAAGTATAATCCTTAAGCCTTAAGATGCAATGCCTGTAACACCTCAGCACTTTCCACTAGTTTGTAGATAGTACTAATGGTACTATTTCCACCATTACTACTGCTTGTTCTTACCAAAGTTACATGGAATTGCTGACATGACCTGAACACTCTATCAAGCATCGTTCATGAAATAGTTAAACGTAGCTACCACGGTCTGCGATGTGAAATCCTAACCAAGCCCGAAGGATTTTAAAAAGTGACAAAAACCACTGTTTCTCATGAATTTCGATCATAGGTGTTTAAACATTAGTCTTTAACAACCAACAACAATCCTAACACAATACTGTGAAATGAAAACGTTGAGCAGACGCCCGTCCATGCCTCATCCTCCCACAGACAACGCCGATGTTAGTGAACAACAGAATGATTCTTTCCTTATTTGTAATTATAGCTCTGGGAGAGTTTGGCTCTTTGTACACTGTAAAATAGTTGTGTGCTTATGTAAGTTATGTTGTATGGATATGAGACGCGAGAGATGATTAGTTTACTCTTGGACTATACTGCCATTGGGGATTTTTCATGAAACGGCTTTAACCGTGTTTGGTAAACCGGTCTTCGAGGATAGAAATGTTATGATGGCTTGCGAAATGTCATTGTCAAGAGAGATATAAAACACACACATACGCAAGAAAGAGTAATTCACATGTTAGACACAGGAGAGGGAAAGAGTGAGAACAATAACAACTCAGTTATCCATTTGCGAGTGTCTGATGGGTCTATTTAAAGTTTTTTTCTCTGTGTTTAATGTGAGCATATAACAGCACACAATGGTCCATTAGTGTATATCATCGGTGTATTTGTGGAACACTGGAAAAAAACACACACACACACACACACACACACACACACACACACACACACACACACACACACACACACACACACACACACACACACACACAATTCTAACAATGGAGACCAGCCAGACCAGATCTTTTCCCAAGATCAAAACAGTACACTAAGTTATTTATTTGTTTGTTTGTTTGTTTGTTTGTTTGTTTGTTTGTTTGTTTGTTTTTGTTTGTTTGCTTATTTGTTTGTTTATTCAAAACCATTGCCTGGACTTTTTCCAATCTTCAACTGCCCAGTTGTGGTGAACCTGATGTGATCTTCTGCTTTTGTATACCATCTGCCTCAAGGTTGTGCATTCTGAGTTGCTTTTCTGCTCATCACAGTTGTAAACAGTAGCTATGTGAGTTAACAGCTACGTTTCCATCCAAGTGGCGAATTTAACTTGTGGGAAAATTTGGAATATTGCATAAAGCATTTGCGAATAAAGCACCGTTTCCATCCCGTGTGTTCAAGAGAAAAAAATCGTCACTTCCGGGGAAACCGATGCGTCTCGCTCTCCGGTATTTTAACTTTTCTGAGCCTGTAATAAAGTGAGGGCCAGTTGAATATATATCATTTGTGTGTATACTCATACAGTATTGTTATTTCTTAATATAGAACCACACACCCATTTAACCATCAAGATGTGAAGAATAAAGGATGTTCATTTTTCTATAAAGAGTGGTCTGTGAGTGGTGCACGAATATATCTCCTCTTCTACTGGACATAAATCATTTGTTCTAACCGGACATTCTTTGGTGGTTTCAAACGGATAGTAATCAGCACCTAAGTGGCTTTATAGTATAGCTCAAATGCTACACTCTTTAACAGAGCCAATTACCCAATCACATGATTTGTTGAGGCAAAGTCACATGACTTTTTTGACGTGGTTCGAGGAATTTATTCGGTTAATGTGTTCCCATAGTAGTTTATGCGCATGCCTTCCTATCGAATTTTTAAAAAAATTATCCACCTCAGTTGAGCACAAAAGTTTGTTTTTATGTGCATTTTGGAGATTTTATTCACATCTGGTGTTTCCATCCAGCGTTTTTATGCGATATGACAATATTCACAAAAAACAATACATAGATGGAAACATAGCTACTGTAGGCTTCTTCATCAACTTGATCCAGTCTGGCCATTCTCCTGGCTGCCCATAGAACTGGGTGTTTTTTGTTTTTTGCACCATTCTGTGTAAACTTTAAATACTGCTGTGTGTGGAAATCACCATTTCTGAAATACTCAAACCAGCCCATCTGGAACCAACAACCAGATGGTCACTGAGATCAATTTTTTTCCCCCAGTGTTTGATGTGAACATTAACTGAAGCTCTTGACCTACCTGTATCTTGCCCTGCTGCTTTATGAGTTGCTGATTGGGTAATTGCATGAATGTGCAGGTGTACAGGTGTTCCTATTAAAGCGGCCAGTGGGTGTCGTGTAATTGTCATATTTAGCTTTGCTGTTCCATGTGCTTCATGAAAGATGATGAATTGTCTGAGTCTGATGATGTGCTGTGAGGTGAAGTGTGTGTGTGTGTGTGTGTGTGTGTGTGTGTGTGTGTGTGTGTGTGTGCAGAGAGTAGGTGGATTTGTATCATAATTTTCTCTTTTAATCACTGCATTATACTGTTTCACTAATCACATTTCATTTAGCTTTCCTGTGCCTGTGTGTGACTGTTATGATTATCATTTAAAGACTCCTTTCACATCGCACAATACAAAACTGCCTCCTCCTTACAAACCTGTAGTCGAAAAAGTGTAGGCCTGTATTTTGCACAATACGTGAGCACAAATTCATTTAAATTGTTATCAAGAAGATTGTGGAGAGAAAATTACAATAAACAAGATCCATTAACCTGAGATGGATCATTTTATTCATAGTGTTTATAGTGTTCGCTATCTAACAACATATATAAGCTACAGAATAATAAAAATAATAATGCTATTTTATTTATATAAAGTGCATAATTTGTTTTGGACTTATGACTTTGGGCTCTGTTACTTGTCCTTTTTTTTTTTTTTTTTTAATCTTAAGTGACAAAATGTGAAAATGTTTTATTTAAAGGAGCGGTTTGTAATTGTTTGTAATTGCTTCCTCTGCTGGAACCAAGACAAATTACAATGGCAAGGAAACATTTACAAGCCTTTACCTTACCCCCAAACTGACCACACTCTCTTTTTTTTTTTTAAACTAGGTAAGCATTTAGTTGCCTTTTACGAAAATAGGCAGGGCATCTCTGATCTGTTCCAGGTGGGGGCGGAGCTAATTCCAGGACTAGAAATATGTAAACAGAAGTCTGAAACAAAGAACCAGATCAAACTAACAAGATGATTTTATGCATGGACACATTGTGGTAAAAAAAAGAGGTTTGTAAAGGCATATTTGAATTTATTATTAGTCTGGAAACCCCTTTAAACTTTACCTACTGCACCTTTAATGATCATGTTCCTTTTGGCGTCCTGACGACCTTAGACCCTATTTAACAGCTTGTAAAAAGGTGCATTTTTGTTGTTTGTTTTACAACTATAACATTGATCTTGAGATATTTTAGGAGCGTAGAAGTTAGTTATGTGTATATTTGTCCATGCATAACCTATACAACATCCACCATGAAATATTTAATCATTTGCTGTAACAGCAGTAGTCTATTTTAGGTCAGTTCATATTTTTTCTGATATGTGAAAAAAAAGGAAACTAAGGCTACGATTATTTTCTTGATAATGTCTTTTAATAAATCAAGGAGGGGAAAGTCGAGGGAGAACATAGTTGTTGTTTTTTTCATTAATGAACTAAAAGAAGCAGAAGGAATTAAATCTATATATAAACAAATAAATACATTTCATTCATTTTGAGGGTCTTATGAACTTATAAACTTATAAATGACTTATTTGAGCTTAGAAATGACTTATTTGAGTTTATAAATGACTTATTTGAGGTTCTAAGACCCCAAAGGAATAAATTAAATACAATAAAGGGATACATGGAAACCTATAAAGAAGAACATCTGTTTACTGTTTAGTAATAATGTTATCGTTTAATCAAACTGCTGGAATATTGATGATGATTATGATGATGATGATGATGATGAAGAAGAACTGACAGCATCGAGAGCACTCGCTTTAGTGATGAATACAGAAAATCAGATCAGCCTCGAGAGCCATCTCGGACTCGAGTTGGCCTGTCCGGCAGAAGCGCATGCGCACTGCGCGCCCGCTGCTTTCCTTTTCAGCAGCTGCTCGGAGGAGCCGGAATTCCAACATGGCAGTATCGGTGGTGGTCAGTCTCACCCGCAATAACTTGGAGCGGCTCCAAAACACCAGCGACTGAGACCGGGACTGGACGGAGCGGAAGTCTCGCGCGCTTCCCGTAACGAGCACAGCCGGTCGCCAAAAAAAAAAAAAAGCGCGTGACGGCTCCGCTGTCTCCTCACATGAACAGGTAAGAGTTTTTTTTTTCTTCTTTATATATTATACATCTGGCGCTTATTGTCCACGAGCTGTGTCCGTTCGTGTGTGTGTGAGAGAGAGTGAGTGTGTGTGTATGTGTGTGTGTGTCGGAGGGAGAAAGGGGCCATGACAGCGCACGGACAGCGGCGCTGCGCGCGGACAGAACGGACACCGGAGATCCGTTCCGCCATGAGATCCGAGACACAAAAAGGCGGTTCCGTTGAGCTAATCGCGGATGTTCGGGAGTTGCCAAACAAAGTGGGGTTTTTTTGTCTAATGCACAGTTAATCAGATAGTGTGTCCGGTTCAGCGGTCAACATACAGCACTGACCAGACCGACAGAGGAAACCACAGACGAGCCTTAAAAAATATATAAAGCAAAACAAAACGTCTTTTCAGGTTCTAATGGAAATGAACTGACTGTTACCGCTATAAAACATTTCCCCATCAGGATATAATGGTTTTAATGGAGTCTAAAACAACAGCTCTTCAAATATTAGCCTCTCAGAAATAAAGGTGTCGGTGGATTGGTACGATCAAGGGTACACCTTTTGTGCCTTTAGTAGGTTATCTATCTATCTATCTATCAATCTATCTATCTATCTATCTATCTATCTATCTATCTATCTATCTATCTATCTATCTATTACCTTATATAATAAATAATTTAAGATACATAATTGTGCCTTAATGACCAATCTATTCAGGTCAGAGATTCATATTAAAGGTACAAAACCCTTCCCTTGATGGTTCCAGTGACAAGAAAAAGTAGAGTTCTACACTTTAAAAAAGGTACTAAATGGTACCTTTCCTTGTCGCTGTATCATTTGTACCTTTAATATGTATCACCTGGATATATTGTACATTCCAAAAACATGACAGAATAAGCTACATAATAAAGCTTTAAAGGTACACCGGGGGTACAACAGGTGGATCTGTGATTGTACCAAAACCAAGAACAAGGTACAAAATGTCCATTAGATCACCATTAAAGTGCAAACAGAGATCTCCAGAGTGCTTATGGCAGCTTTAAAGCATGTAACAGTTACAAACCATTAGGAGTGTTTACATTGTGATATCAAGGCTGTGGGAAAAGGCTAACTTTTATTAATAGCCATTAGAAAAACCCATTTGAACCATTAGAACGATGGAAAAACGAGTGAAAAGAGGCAATTAGCTTGGAGTAGCCAACTTTTTTTTGTTATAAACATAGGCTTGTGCAACAGGAGTAAAAAAAAAAAAAAAAAAAGTAACTAGACATCTCTCTCTCTCTCTCTCTCTCTCTCTCTCTCTCTCTGCCTTTAATTGCACGCAGAGGTTAATGAGAGCCAGTCAGTTCTCTTTTACTTTCTTCCCAACTAAAAAAAAAAATGTCTGATCTCTGATTTCCTCTCTCTCCCTTTCTCTCTCATTCCATCCCTCCTCCCTAGCGACATGATGAGCAGTGTATATGGTAGGTGTGTTTTTTTTTCTTTCTTATCTGTCATTTCATTATTTTTCTCCTGTTTTTTTTTTTTTTTTTTTTTTTCTCCAACTGCCCACACATTTCTACATTTCCACCCTCAGACACTGTCTTAAAAATGCTTCATGACTGGTATTATAATCAAATGGCGTTGAGGAGTTGAGTTTGCTTTCCACTTGAGCGCGCGAGGTTAGAATAAGTTGTGCATGGACATTGTGGAGATATATGATGTGTATGTATGCATATATGTATGCATGTTGATGGCTATATATATATATATATATATATATATATATATATATATATATATATATATATATATATATATATATATATATATATATATATGTCACGTGCAAAACGCAGAACTCTTGTGTCCTTTTCAGACACTGGATGACATTTATGCCGTGAGAGAATCACATCATATCACATCACAGCACATCACGGACGCGCGAGGACTTTACCTGCTGAGGTTTTTTTTTTTTCTCTCCCCGTGCTCGTGCGGTATTTTTTTCTTGTCCCCCCCCCCACACGTCCAATCTCCGTTCTCTTGTTCTCGGGAATATTTTATTCATAGCCGCTGTATGTGTGGCAGATTGATTTTCGGCGCTATGATAGCATTTTTCTGGAGGGAGGAAGAGAGTTGATGATGGGAGGTTACCGAACACAATCATGTCGCGCAATATCCCGCGCGCTCGCAACGCCGGTTTGGGCGTAATAAAAAAAAAAAAAAAGAGAGCTCGAGGATGGCATTGCGGGGCTCGTGGTTGTCTCGCGCTGTATACACGCACTTTGTAATTTGGACTCAGATGGCAACATGCGATTCTCCAATATTTCGATCGCTCTCTCTCTCTCTCTCTCTCGCTCTCTCCTTTAATACTTGAATAAATTACACGATATGCAAGCATGTAGGCCTGGACAAAAAAAAAAACAACTAATTTTCCACTTGTGTGTAATTAACATTAATTAACATAAGCTATTACACTGTCGATATTCTTGTACAATATTTTTCCTATTTCTGAACACCGGGCTTCATTTATCAATGTTTTAAGTATAAGAGTTATCAAAGTTGTGTGTATGTTTTCATACTCCAAGAGCGAACAAAAAAATTCTCACCAGATTTACAAGTTTCGCTGATTTTCAGCCATAAATTACCAAGCGATAATTTCACGGAGCGTTTACATTTAGCCACGCCCACAGAACTCCATAAAAGGCAACGCTCACAGCGAGCTGAAAACAACAAAACGACAACTACACGGTGGAAGAGTGCAGTGTGCTCTCAATCTTCCAGTAATGCAGCTCAGCCACTGCAGCGCATCAGCTACCACAGACACCCGAAAGCTTTCTGCAGTAAAAACAAATGAAGTGCAAGGTGCAAATGTGTGAGAAGCAAAATGCATTCCACACACAAAAAAAAAATTAGCAGCTGTAAATGAAATGTTGAGGATATGTAAATCGGTTTTGCACAGTTTGTGCAAGAGTTTGTGCAAGTGTGACAGCATGATATCATACGCTCGTCTCCACTTCTGTTTGTGTGAGCTCCTCTTCACAACTTTTTTCATCGGTTCTGCGTCAAAATCTAATAACTGACGAGTGCTAGTCCAGTCAGTTTAATTTGTCCGATCGTAGCATGAGCCAGAAACAATAGTTAGCATACTGTTAGCTATCTGAGCACAGCTTTTAATTATACAGTATGATTCACGTGCAACTGCATGTTTGAGAACATGTGTGAAAATCGTTTTACAAGCTCCAAACCTTTTTGACTCCTTTTCAAATCTGTACTCTTCCTCTCTCTTTTCCCTTCTCCATCTCTCCTTCCTTGTTCTCTCTCTCTGTGTGTGTGTGTGTGTGTGTGTGTGTGTGTGTGTGTGTGTGGGTGTGTGTGTGTGTGTGTGTGTGTGTGATATATGCAGAGCAGATTGCTTTGCTTGGTCGTGTTTAACTGTGAGCGTGGGGTTGGAGTCTCGCAGATGGTGTTGCGGGCAAATTGCAAATCCTTCCAGCAATGGTTCATTATGGCAACGAGACAGCATAAAACCTCGACATTTACACGGACTCTGGAAAAGCAAAACTAAAAGACCAGTGTAGGAAAGGTTTGGGCATGTTGACGATTGGTTATACGTTACAACATCGTATATCAGGGCGCTATGGTGGCTTAGTGGTTAGCACATTTGCCTCACACCTCCAGGGTTTAGAATTTCCAAATTGTCCATGAATGTGTGTGTGATTGCACCCTGCAATGGGTTGGCATCCTGTCCAGGGTGTCCCCCGCCTTGTACCCCAAGTCCCCTGGGGTAAACTCTAGGCTCCCCGTGACCCTGTGTAGGATAAGCGGTAAGGAAAATGGATGGATGTTATATATCTTTTATCCATTTGTAGTTACATTTAATGTTGTAGAAGGTCTGTGAAACAAGTTTCTGTTATCACTTACATTATAGCAGCTATAAACAGTCAATCCCTCACCATTGTCTCTTTTGTCCCCCGTTGAAGTCAAGACAAGGGGTTCCTTTCCCATGCCGGAAAACTTAGTTACACCTTTTACCTTTACAAAGTGCTGACACTGGAGACTCCTTCCCTAAATGCTAAATAAACATCTCCTCACAGAAAAATTCACCATATGAATGATTACACACATTTTTTCAATCCGTTCACGTGGAACGTCCGCTGTAGAAGCCCCTGTGTAAGTGGTTACTATAAAAATGATAACGTATTAGAACCATTATATATACTCCGTTTATATAAACCTGTGATTTGCAGCTGTCAGAGCCGCTGTTATAGAAAATTAATCAACATCTTCTAACCAATCAGAGTTAACTCAACAGTGCTGTGGTATAAGCTGTGATACTGAACACTTTATAGATGGCTATATCAGCAGTCATGTGTGTTAGAATGTATTAAGGGTTTTGGTTGTTAGATGTGCGTGCTCAGTGATGATCAAATTTAATACTGTTTTTGTTAAATGAGTCCTCAGTGCATTCACACCTGCATTTCTACGAGAAACCCTATCTAGATATAATCCTGATACTTAAAATGCATGAGGTGTCCAGGTGTAAATAGAGTCTTATACATGTGTAAATTTATCTATTTCTTCAGGCCACGTCTGACAGCTAAAAACCCTCGTAATACATTACACCACACCACTCATGGGCCATGACTGACACAGAATGCCTTTCAGGTAAAAATGTGGTGTGAAATGGCAACTTTTTTTTTTTTTTTACATATTTTTTTTATACACAAGAAGCGCCACATGAAAGTGTTTGTCATGCGTTATGTGCTAATTTGAACATTTCATGATATAGCAATTGGATATCAAGTTAGCTAACAGAAGTGACTACAAGAGGATATGTGGATAAAATCAGGAGCAGGGTACGAGACATCTGAAACAAACGGATTTAAACACAGTCTGAGACCTCCTGAAGTGCTATGATCTGTTTTGAATGCATGAATACATTATTACATACTGATACAAATACAGATATGAATAGGAGGTTGCACTGTTTAAGCACCAGAGGTTCCAATCTGCACATAGAGTTAAAATATATAGAGAGCACACTGGTTACATGATCATGTTCTTTCACAGAGAGCCCGCAAGATGTGCACTTGTGAAGTCTGATAGCCCTATAGCTCCGGATTCCAATGACCAACAAGCTTAATACATTATATGGTTACACAACCACATTACAACAGTTAAATAAGAGCTCTTTTGTAGCTTTCAAACAACACCAACGGCTACGGAAAGCGGGCACTTTAACCAACTTTGGAGCTCTATTTCTGCTACAGAGCTCATTGTGTTTTAGTCGATCATTTTCAAAGTCTCCAACTCAGTTTTGCCCGTCAATTTTGATTGTTTATTCAATCAAAATTATTATTATTTATTCATATTATTATTATTTGGGAGAACTGATCAATTAATTAATTTATTTTTAAGATATAGTGAACATGTAGTACATTTTGTTTACAATATTAAACCTCTGCTCATCACAACTTTTGATTTATTTAGTTTTATACAGACAACAATGCACACTGTTTTGCATTGTTTATGATTCAGAAATTTAAAAAAAAAGTTTGTTCAAAATATTCTGAAAATCGAATCAAAGTCGTGAAGCCTGTATCCTGAATCGAATCGAATCACGACCAAGGTGTATCGGCAGACCCCGAATCCTTAGTAACTGCCTGTTCAGGGTTGCAGTGATTTGAATTAGGCAACCAGTTTCTTTATATTTTGGGAAATAGAATCAACTAAATTTGTTAGGCGGTACAAGCAAAAATAATAACTGCGTGAACAGGATTATACCTCTAGTTGAGACCATTTATGAAGTGGAGCGATGTAACTGAGGATGAGGAACTGTCAGAGCCAGAATTCACACACCATGCTAACCATGCTGACATTTCTACATCTGGGATTTTTTTATTATAAAAAAATAAAAAATTAAAAAATTAAAATGGTAATTAAAAAAAAAACCTTCTGGTTTAGGCCACATCCAGTTCAGTTTTAAATCCGAGTAGAGATACAGATACAGATATTTGGCGCACTAAACAGATACAGATACACATAGCGTCACTGCATTACACTCCTAATCAGGAGTGTGTATACAACATACACAGAGTCAGCATCATTTTCTGTATTATGGTGACCTTAATTATGAACTCATTCTTTAAAGTAAACAAGTATCTGATTTAGATTGCTTTGAAAGGCACTAGACAACACATGGTGTGTGTGTGTGTGTGTGTGTGTGTGTTTTGTGGGCTGCTTTGAATGATAAGTGGTCACTTTTATGAAATCTTTCAATAATGGACGAGAACAGAATCAATTTAGTGATTCAGGACACGCCATGTCCCATGTAATTTTCTCCCTCACTCTATCTCTCGAAATCTCTTTTTCTCTTCCCCCGTCTCTTTCTGCTCTTTCTGCTCTTTCTGCATTTTCAACTGGTTAGTTCTCCTCTCTGTTTCCTCCTCTCTTCCTCCCCTCTCTTCCTCTTTTAGCAGCCATGGGAGAGACCCCCCCCTCACCCCCCCTCGGCCTATCTGCTAAAATATACGTCTATATTTATCGCCGTATGCATAATTCAGTGAAAATTTGAGAATGCTCGAGTTTTTCTGGCGCTTTATATGGACATCCTGTATCTGATGGTAATGACGAACGAAGCCGTTTCGCTCTAGACTACATATTTTATGGGTCACAAACAGTGCAGGTGATATCCCAAAAGTCGGGACAATATTGGATTTAGTGATACAACAATTCCAAGATTATATGTGTATACCAAATGTGTACTTGACTTGATTATGTACTGTACTGCATATACTTAGAACAAAATGACAAAATGACCAACAAGATACTGAAGATATATATATATATATATATATATATATATATATATATATATATATATATATATATATATATATATATATATATATATATATATATATATATATATATTACTTGAGTTGTTGCAGGATGCACCCACATTTCATTTCTAACTTCTTGGACTTCTGTTATACAAAGATCAGTTGTAAAAATCATGGTACATTTTCCATTTTTTCTATTGAAAAACAATGGGGGTACAAACTTTTGCACTCAACCGTTAACCGACACAGCACGGATCTTGCGTGTGAATTCAGGACACCGATTGTCTTATAGATGCCCAAAACATGTTTTGACGACTGTGCATGTTTTTTTTTTTCTATATTATAATATATAAAATAGATCTAAAATATAAAATAATATAAAATGCTTGACAGATGCTAGGCAGCTCCATGAAAAAGAAAATGTAATTAGACAACCTAAAAACGGAAAAATCCTAAATCTATCAGTATGCAAATTGGAGACACAGCCAAACCTATACGCCCCACCCCCTTCCCCTGGTAAATAAAAGATATTTGCATATTTAAACATGATTGGCTCTTATATTTTATGATGCAATTCCACTTGACTGTGAAATGATGAATACTGTGGATCATGTTTTCCTTTAAAGAAATGTAGCAATACCCTAACAGTCAAGTACATTCCTCTGAAAAGGATAAAAAAAAAATCAGGATAAAAAATTATATATAATGCTTTGGTGATGTTTCACATAACATTGCAGCAGAACCTTTCAGTTTTCTTTTGCATTGTTCTCTTGCCCACCTCTAATATTCAACATATCTACAACCAAAGCCATGATTTGAGGGAGTGTTAGCTGTTTGAATTTATTCACTACATCATTTACACAGATAAATAAAATCAAGGCAAAGTTTTCTTAATTCCAAGCTGTAAACCGTGTCCCATGTGATCTATGATCTGTGATCTACATTACGCACTCTTTTACACAAATACCTATTCAAGCTACAATATTATACTTTTTTTTTTTTTTTAAATTACCCTCACCCACTCTTTTTAATCCCCGTCTCTGGAATATATGAGCACATGACTGCCAGTCCTGATTGAGACGTTTAACATGCTAACGACCTATTAAAGGCGCGTGTCCCTGGCAGGCCACAGCCATCCAATCCTCACGCCTCCTGCCGTGTTCTCTGCTTTGTGCCCGTAAATTAACATGCCACTCTTCTAATTAAGCGAGTGAAATGGCGCTCGGAGCCCAATTGGTCATCGGCATGCGAGGTGCTCGTCTCTCGATTAGAGAGCTCGGAAAGTGATTTAAGCCCCGACTGCGTCTTTCAGACAGATTCTGAATAATGTGTCTTCTGGAGAAGGAGGGGTGACATGGCGAGGGGGGCGTAAAAAGTTGGGGGGGAGAGGAAAGACATCGAGGGAAGAGAGTGGCCTTTCTTCTTTCCTTCACTATATTAGGAAATGTGTTTGCATGGAATTGTTCTTTGGATTAAATTAAATTGTTGAAGAAACCTATTTAGAGTGTGCGATATAAAATTAGACACAGTGTTTGTGAAACAGTGTGTGACAGAAAGAAATGAGCCGAAAGTGCGCCGTACAAAATATCCAACTATTCAAGAGTAAATCGTATTTATACATATTATTGGTGCCATAGGAGTTTTTTATTCCTCAACTTTCCACCCAAACCACATTTTTGTATCATTTTTGTACAGTTTTAAAAATGGCCATTAGACTCAAGTTGACAGTGTTTATCTTTCTTCTAGCGTGAATTTTAATATATTTTTTTTTTCAATTTCTCCCCAATTTGATCACATGCCAATTCCCACCCACAGCCGGCTCTTTCCTATCGTATGACAGCGTATGCAATGTGAAGGCTAACTCGTGCTTCCTCTGAGACATGTCATGTCAGTCCACTGCAACTTTTTTGAACTGCTGCTCATGCTGCATCACAGGGCTGTGTAACACACTAAGAAGAGAGTGCTATCCGAACTCTTCCGCATACATAAACTCACAGATGCCTACGATTGGCTAGTGTCACTGTGATTGACAGGGGAGAAACAGTATGCCTGTCCCACCCAGACAGTATGGACAATTTTGTTCTCTAGACTCCCTGTGGCCTGATCGGATGAGTTTTAAAATACGTGACCAGTCGATTAACCATAGCTATAACAACTATAACTACTTTGCTAGCAGATGATCATGACTCCACTAATGTATACATCTATTTCCTTTGCATGTGTGTTGTCATGTGATGTATCTTAATATGTCTGTTATAATAACATTAATAACCTTCAGAAATGACAACCAAACCTATTAAAATATCTGTTGACTGAACTTAAGCTATACAATATCCTAATAGTGGATTCTTTTTAGTATAGTCCTGAAATTCTCTATCACTGATGCATTGATGTATTTTTATGAAGTGCAAAAGTTTGTGTTCCCTTAGAACAAAATGAAAAAGACAAGGAAATGTATTTTATACCAACAAGATATTTAGTGTATTGGGTTTCACAGATGTCCCTTCATTATCACAAGTAATAAGTAGTGTAATATTAAGATATTAATAGTGAAAGAGTCCAAAAGTTCAAATGTTTCTGAATTTAATCTAAATACAGTACTGTGCAAAAGTTTTAGATACATGCAAAGAAATGCTATAGAGCAAAGATGCCTTCAAAATAATGAAATTAAATGTTTCTACATTTAAATTCTACAATAAAAATACAGCAAACAGCAGTAAACAGCAGTAAATAAAACAAAGTACTATTTTTTTCATTTTTATAAGGAAATGAGCTGGTAAATTTTATTGAGCCACAGTCCTTCTGGAGACTTTGACTTTCGCACTTGCTTCATTGTGTTTTTTGTCTGAAAAGTGGTCTCTTACGTAATATGCTGCTTTCTTTAATGACATTTTTCTGTAACATTTCATTTTGTGCTAGAAAACTAATGTTTGGGAATCCAAAACGTTTTTTTGTACTGACTCGATAATGTAGAAGTCATAAAATAAAAAATCCATAACAAAGTTTGTGCTAAAAAAAACAAAAAATAGGGTGTCTAAAACTTTTGCACGGTTCTACCTGTTTTTTCTATAAAAACTTTTCATACTTTGCCTTGGTAATCCAATCTGATTTAATAACAAAGCACATTTGCATACTGAAACATGATTGGGTCTAATATTTTATGACACAATAACTCTTGGGTTTTCCCATTATCAGTGTTTCAGTACCTTGAAGCATTTAAAAAATCATCTGGATAGCTAACTATATGGTATTTATTTTGAGTGTTTTTAAAAATCTGTTTCTGTGGAGCGTCTGCTATACAAGTCCTTGTGTAAGTTATTCTACAGAAATGATAACCGATTAGAATGAGTGCTTAATATAAACCTGTGATTTGCCTTGCAGTTGTCAGAACTACTACAGAATTCATCAGCACATTCTGATGAGAATTCAACAGCTCTGTGGTGTTGAAATGGTGTTAAAAGCATTACAAATGAATGAATTAATATAAACCTGTATTAACAGCAGAGATACAAAAAAAAAAAAACTTTTGTAATAATAGTGTAAATTGTGATTAAAGCTCAGGTGGTTATTCTGATACAAAAATGTGTTATCGCCTAGTGATAGCAAGTGTGTTTCTGAGTTTTCTATCACGTGTATCGCGCCACTTGCTCTCCACTCTGAAACGTCCCCCTTCTCTCTTTCTCTCACGGAGAGAGGGCACTGACTGTCAATGGCTCATTCATATTAAAGTAGAATTAAAGGGTTTGCTACTCGGCAGTTCTGACAAAACTCTTTACAACAGGGAGACTGTTCACGCCAGCTTTTATTCTCTCTCTCTCTCTCTTTCTCTCTCTCTCTCTCTCTCTTTCTCTTTCTCTCGCTCTTTCTCACATACACACACACACACACACACACACACAAAATGTGGTCCACTCTGACAGAATGCATATGTAGGCTTGTAAAAGTTCTCAGTCAAAAGCACTTTTGTCATGTTGTGGGTGCCTAGATGAAGTGATACTAGGCTGCTCGGATTTTTGCGTATGGTGTTGGTGAAGCTCTATTAGCGAAGGTTCTAGAAAGATCTTTAGTCAAGAGCTACTGGACCATGATTTACACTCTTCAAAATAAAGGTGCCAGGAATGGTTCTGGGGTTCCCACCATAAATATTATAAATACAGTATGTCGAAACTGCAGTCATGTTGGAGAAATGATTTAATTTTCATTTTTTTAAATGATATTTTTACGTTCCTGCTCCAGCATTCAACACTACCCTGTTTAGTTGGAAACGGTTGGAATTAGACTGAAATAAAAGAATGGTTAATAACGTTCTTTACATATGATAGCCTACTATGTACATATAACATTCAATCCGTACAGGAGTATTTTTTTTTTTTTTTTTTGTGATTGTTGTGGCCAAAAGTGCTTGATTTTGCTGTGGGTTCTTTCAAAATTTGTGATGCAGTTTTTGCAGAGTTGTTTGTGGAAAACCACTTGAATTGTCTTTAACAGTGATGTTGGTAAAGAGACCTTTTAGCTTTACTCACGTTCGATGCACGTGAATCGAAGAGGGCTTCGGCTGAATGCGAGTTGTGATGACGTCACATGACACATCTTGGCCCAAATCTGTGGAAAATCTGCGGTAATTCTGAAAAATTGCGAGCTCCTCCGAATATCGCAGAGTTTGCTTGATTTTGCATTAATTTCTGCGATAATTTCGCTAAATCCTGGAAGGACTGAACATTTTCAGAACATCCTTCTATTTTGCGGTGTGATTTTTTTGCTTGCAGAATCGTATGAAAATTTGTTTCTACATGGGTTTTCCTGCCATCTCTCCATCTAAAATGATGTCTTCCTGTAGTCAGGAATTTCGGCCTACTGCGAAAAGAGTTTAGCTGATACTTTCTTGAAATGACACTGGATTGGAAAAGTAAAATTTCTAAATATAAATAAAAATAACAAGCAGCAGGAAAATGTATATCTTTATGTTTTATCTTTAATTCTATGTAGAAATGGGGAAAAGTGGGAGATTATTTTACGTACGGTTTGTAGCTGATCATTTTTTGAGCTGCGTTTAGTCTCGTGTTTGTTAGGTCAGTCTCAGGTCAGTGTCAGATCACCGCATCCCTGGAACAAAATCACACCTGAAGACGTTTTTGTTTTATGTATTTGTAAAAAAATATATATATATATATAATCGAGAACATCATAAATACAAACGTGACCCCTACAAGGAGAGCTTGTCCTTCTTATGTGGATTTCCACTGTTTAGAGATTAAGCAGTGTTTGAGTGTGTGTGTGTGTGTGTGTGTGTGTGTGTGTGTGTGTGTGTGTGTGTGTGTGTGTGTGTGTGTGTGATGCGTTCAGATCCTCCTGTTAAAGGCTTTATCTGATTTATCGTTGCGCCACCGGCGACAGTAATGGGTGTTTAATTACTCAATAAAAGCATTTTATAGATTCAGCAGGCAGTGTGTGTGTGTGTGTGTGTGTGTGTGTGTGTGTGTGGTATTGATTTTGCTGGTATATGAACCAGAGATTTCACAGAGAAGAGAATCTGCCCGTCTGTCAATGTGATGCTGGTCTCTCTCTCTCTCTCTCTCTCTCTCTCTCTCTCTCTCTCTCTCTCTCTCTCTCTCTCTCTGTCTTTCTCACACACACACACACACACACACACACACACACACACACACACACACACAGGATGCTTATGATATATGTCCCTGAGCTGAGTAACACAAACTAAATCATGTGAGTTAAAAGGATAACAAGCTCAGAAAATAACTTTCTGTTCCAACACTCTTAAAACGGATAATAAAATGTGTTCCTCTGGAGGAGCGTGGAGCATTGCTTCAGGAAATGGGGGTTGTCTGTATGTGTGTGCGTATGTGTGTGTGTGTGTGTGTGTGTGTGTGTGTCAGAGTGAGAAAGAGAGAGAGAGAGAGAGAGAGAGAGAGAGAGAGAGAGAGAGAGATGAGCCTTCCCCAGAGGACAGGAGGTTAGGGGCTATATTGGAACAACCGAAAGGCATTCTCTCATGCACCCACACACACTCTCTATCTTCCTCTTTTCCTCAATCACTGAAACACACACACACACACACACACACACACACACACACACACACCCTAGGTCAGCAGGTTTTCAGATAATGGGATTGTCACGGCTGTTGTGTAGAACAGAACAGAAAGTTCGAGATTGAGAACTTCGGCACGGCAGCAAATTTCAGCAACAAGCAGAAAATTCCAGACCACAAATCACCACTTAAACGGACGGTACAGGGGAAAAACACATTTACACAATTTCCCCTGCTAGCTCACATGTAGACAATCTGTCAAGACATTAGCCAATAAAAGTCTGTTTTATCCAAAATCTTTTCAGGAAATACACAGAGACCTTGTATACCTGATTCTGATGACATTATTAATCATATTTATTATTCTAAAAAATCTTCTAAAAGAGCAGAGAAAGTCTTTGTGCTCACTACAAGTGTAGCGCTGAGTAATATAAGGCTAAAATCCATTAATATAAGGCCAGTGTTCACTGATATAAGGCTAGCTCTCACTAATAGAAGGCTAGCTCTCACTAATAGAAGGCTAGTGTTCACTAATAGAAGGCTAGCTCTCACTAACATAAGGCTAGTGTTCACTAATATAACGCTAGTGTTCACTAATATAAGGCCAGCTCTCACTAATAGAAGGCTAGCTTTCACTAATATAAGGCTAGTGTTCACTAATATAAGGCTAGTGTTCACTAATATAAGGCTAGCTCTCACTAACATAAGGCTAGTGTTCACTAATATAAGGCTAGTGTTCACTAATATAACGCTAGTGTTCACTAATATAAGGCCAGCTCTCACTAATAGAAGGCTAGCTTTCACTAATATAAGGCTAGTGTTCACTAATATAAGGCTAGCTCTCACTAATATAAGGCTAGTGTTCACTAATATAAGGCTAGCTCTCACTAACATAAGGCTAGTGTTCACTAATATAAGGCTAGTGTTCACTAATATAAGGCTATCTCTCACTAATATAAGGCTAGTGTTCACTAAGATAAGGCTAGCTCTCACTAATATAAGGCTAGTGTTCACTAATATAAGGCTAGCTCTCACTAACATAAGGCTAGTGTTCAATAATATAACGCTAGTGTTCACTAATATAAGGCTAGCTCTCACTAATATAAGTCTAGTGTTCACTAGTATAAGTCTAGTGTTCACTAGTATAAGGCTAGCTCTCACTAATATAAGGCTAGTGTTCACTAATATAAGGCTAACTCTCACTAATATAAGGCTAGCTCTGACTAATCGGCTAGTGTTAAGGGTAGCTCTTACTAATATAAAGCTAGCTCTCACTAGTATAAGGCTAGTGTTCACTAATATAAGGCTAGCTCTTACTAATATAAAGCTAGCTCTCACTAATTTAAGGCTAGCTCCCACTGATATATGGCTAGTCTACACTAATAAAAGTTTAACACTCAGTAATATACAGCTAAATCTCACTATTATAAGTTTAGCAATCACAAATATAGGGCTAAGACTCAGTAATATAAGGCTAGCTCTCACTAATATAAAACTAACACTCATTAATATCAAATATCCATATTCATAAAAATGCAAAGTTTATAGGAAAATTGTTAATTTTTCAGCAAATATGAATATTATAGTGATTAGTACCACGGCTGTTATCTTATATAACATTCCATCCAGTAGTCTTTAGTCAGAAGCGAACTGAAGGACACTTTTTTCTTCTTTTTGAGCACAACCACCATATTTCACCGTCTGCTGTTTATTCTGAAAGTGAGACTTTATTTTAAACCGTGTCTCGTCTCTCTCTCTCTCTCTCTCTGTGCAGGACGTGATGTTCCTCACACACTCCGTCTCAACCGCTGCCTTTCACTATCTTTCATGCCTCATTTACAGGTTATGCAGAATTAATTACTGTTATCGTCTCGTCTTTTTTAGCACACATGGAAAAAAGGTGTTTTTATCAAAGCACTGATGAGTCCTGTTTTTTTGTGTTTTTTTCTTGTCTCACATTTATAACTTTTGAATATGACCTCAGCTTATGAGTGTGTGAATACACATCTGACCACTAGTGTCTCATCTAGCACAGAGTTCCTTTGGGAGTGTGAAGGGACCTCAGGATGTGTGTGTGTGTGTGTGTGTGTGTGTGTGTGTGTGTGTGTGTGTGTGTGTGTGTGTGTATCGATCTGAGGGATTAGTGGCTTGATAGAACCCAATGTAATTAGTCAGGCTTTTTTGATTGCAATAGATAGCAGATGTAAATGCAGCTCCTTCCAGTCGAATCAGTGATTATCTGCTGAAACGTAGTCTTGCTGACAAACAAAAGACCATGCATGATTTGACCTCTAAATGGAACTGGATAAAAAATAATTGCCTTACAGCTAATATGTACAGGCATATCTTTGAAATTAAAGAATTTTAATTGGATGTTTTGAAGTGCGTTGGATACTGACACTGGAGACTCCTTCCAAAAATGCTAAATAAACATCTCCTGACAGAAAACTCCTTACTGAAGTCTGTTTATGTAGAATGTCTGCCATACAAGTCGCTGTGATTTAACTGAATTGTTACTATATAAACAATAATATAAGCCTAATACTTATATAATAATACTAAAACTACTATTTACTGTAGGTCAATTATAATGGAGCGAGTTTAAAAAAAAAAAATTAAGTTGATTTTACATCCTGGGTCACCTAGAAAATGTCAAATCCAACGACGAACATTTATGCATTACACTTTATGATTTTTCATATCCCTGTGATTATTACCTTAATAATACAACAAAAGTTTTATTCTTTGTAGTAGCAATATACTGTAAATGCTGCTAATGTTTGACCTGGATGAAATTACAGCATAATTAAAATTCAAATGCATTCATATACTTTTAATAATTTAAATAACTGTAGTAGAATGTGCATTACACATCTCATTTTAATGTGCTAATGCAGAGTGTGTGTCGGCAGAGGATGTGTGTAGGTCAGTCTCTGTTCTCCCGCTGGGTAGAACCTGGATGTGTCCGAAACCACACAACCTACTCACTATATAGGTCATCCGTCATCGTCAAACAGCCCAGTGCATTATGGGTATTCGGTATCTGCTGTGATACAGCATTCGGACACAATCTATTGTCATTGTGCTTTCAGACAAAATGGAGCACTTCCCAAAATAGTGCACTACACATAGGGTGTGGGTTTCTACATAACTCGTATCCGTGTGTGTGTGTGTGTCCGTGTGCGTGGCCTTTATGTGCCGTGGTGTTGTCCAATAACGCTCCCATGACTGATATAATTGGCCGAAATGGCTTGATGAAAAAGGGAAATCTGTTCTCTGCACTCTATCTCTCCCTCTTTCCCTCGCCCCCATATGGTGAGTCGTATAAAAACCCTTTGTATTCACGATCTAAAATCTTTTTATCCATGTCAGGGTGTGTATGTGTGTGTGTGTGTGTGTGTGTGTGTGTGTATGTGTGTGTGTATGTGTGTGTGTGAGTAAGCAGAAAATGGTCGAGACACATTATGTTCTGGGGACCGGGGGGGACAGCTGTCGTCGGCTACAGTTGCTAATGCAGAGAGCGACGTTATTGATTGTTCATTATTACAGTACGTTGAAATATTATGTTCCCTTCTGGTGTGTATTTGCATGTATGGATGGGTGTGTGAGTGTGAGTGTGTGTATTTGTGTAATAGGAGATTTCTTGATTACATTAAAGAGCTTTCATTTGATCCACTTGAGATGAAGCCTTCTGCCATATCTGTGTATCAAACTTCAGTGATATCATCCACTACGCTGTTTTTCCTCCTCGCTTTCTCGCCGCGTGTGGGTTGTGTGTGTGAGATGAGAGTTCCCTTCAAACAATTAGTGCTACCGGGTAAAGAATAAACAGGGTTAACATTTTTAAATGAAATACTTTAATAATAAAAAAAGGTCTAATTTTCTTACTTTTTAACTCACTGCTGAGCATCATTTTTTTTTAATCACGTGATGGATTTGTGTTCCAATTTATATATTTTTGTAATCTTTTCCATAATCTTTTAGTGTATATATTACTTAATCTTAACAATTTTATTATTTTTTAAAGTGGCCACTCATTTGTGTGTTTTCCCTGTCTTTCTCTTAGGCGTGACAATGCAGTGGGCCCCTGAGCAGCCGCAGTGGGCGGAGCAACACTATGACATCACATCCACTACACGCTCACCAGCGCGCAAGTTTGAACCTTTCCGCAGTCAAAGGTTAACCAGTTCATCTTCAGGCGGAGCATACCATCATTCCTGGGCTAACGATGACATCTCAGCACTGACTGCCTCGAACCTGTTAAAAAGATATGCAGAACGTTACTCCACCATTTTGGACCTCCCCTGCGATAACGGACTCATCGGATACCCGGACCCTGCCATTTCCGCCAGTGTAAATGGACCTAGCGTTGTTAACAGAGCTCCGCCCTTGCTTACTGGGCGAAAACTGGAGGCAGAGCCTTGGCTCGAGAGCGTATACCCTCCATTGGGCTGTGTCCCAGAACTGGTCCCCAAAGCACCGTTGAGTGTATCAGAAATGCCTGTGAGTGTGGGTAGCTCCCCTGGTGTTGGAGCTGGTAGCTTGCCAGAGCCAAGTTTCTCTAGCAGTACCTGTGGTAGCCAAACGAGTGCCCAGGAGTACAGCAGCACCCTATATAGTGCCCCTTACTTGCACTCTGTGGGCTCCTATAATGGACCACTTCTCCACCCAGTTGCCTCCCATCCCAACTTGGTGCCAACTTACGGTGCTAATGCCTCACCCAGCCTTCCCACCTATGGCTACCCAAGCACTGGATACCCCTATAGTCCTCCGTCCCCTTCTGCCGCCTGCCTTTCTACCAGCATTGCACCAGCTACACCTCTACCAGCATCCAGCATGAGTGGCTACTCTTACCCAACTCCCAGTCTGGCACCTTTGCCTGCTAGTGTTGCAGATAATGGTTCCCCAAGTTCGGACAGCCTCGGCAAGTCCTACTATTCAGCTGGACCGAGTGACATAAGGGCATATGAGGAGTTTGGTTTCGGTGGTACTTCTAATTCAGACAGTCAGTCAGCAAGCAGTCCACTCTACAGGCCACCGGGGGGAAATGAGGGGCATAAGGGAAACGGATACGAGCAGTCGAGCGATGCCACATCGCTGCTCTTTAAACCTACCAATCCCAGTGACTCACTACGTAGCCTGGAGTCTCTCGCACTCGGTAGTGCTGCATCCGGACAGTGCTTTGCAGCAACTTCCTGCTCAGCCACCTCGTCAAATCTGTACTCGTCTGCCTCGTCGCACACACACCTCTGCCTCGACACACACACACCTTGCTGAATCCTCACCCTCCGAAGGAGCCGTCGAAGGATTTTGTGTTAGTGCTTTTGGCTCTGAGGATGTGCACCGGCACCCCCCGGTGCTCTGGAGGGTGGTATTGCTTGAGCACAGCTGTAGGAGGTTGTTCAATCCTTGGATGTGTACTCCTTACACACTTACACGTGTTGGCTTGTGGTTTGTGCTTGGGATGGGCTGTCCAGAGAGACTGCACAGAGTAAGAAGTAGAACTCATGGAGTTGTGGCCAGACTGCGCATGCTCTGATTCGAGGTGCTGAATAAAGAGACCCCCATAGGGACCATAGGGACCTTTGGCTGGAGACACACACATACACGCTGTGTGACAGCAAAAGCCGTACCTTGAGAAACTCTGAGCTCCTCATGAGGACAAAGAGATGAATGGACAAACAGAATGGTGTTGAATAGAGGGATGCAAAACTAGACACTGAGGATTGAGGTTTAAGAATGTACTGTATGTGAGTGATGAATATGCAGTATACTGTAGAGGCCATGGAAGCTCAGAGGCATGATTACCCATCATGTTTTCCTTTCATTACTCCATGTTTTCCTTTCATTAAATGAACAGTTGGTGAGAAATCAGATGTGCCCAATTTCCCACTTACCCTAAATGTAGTTCACCAGATCTACGAGGCTACCACACCTAACAAGAATTGGAAGTCTATCTTCATATGACATTGCTAAGCTCTTTAGTCTCATGCTGCACTAATTATTATTATTATTAAAGCTCATAATTGGAAATTAATGGAGATTGAAGCTCATAATTGGAACTGGAAAAACCAAAGAAAACTCCAAATTTGAGAAGGTGTCCTTTAACACTTACCCTGTGTATACACTAGTAAGTGACAAAATGGAAAGGCATCGATTAATTTTCTATTTATGTGCGCAACACAGAGCCACACATCCAAGTGACGCACAACGATTTGACGCTCACTAGTGTGAACACAGGCTTACTGGTTCAGATCCATCTGAAACGTTGGTAGGTAGCTCTAGCCAAATTGGGTTTCAGCTACACATTGTATACCATTGTACTAGAGAGAATGGGTAGAAGAAACAAAACACTGGATTTCACCTACATTGCCTTTATTCATGCACACCAGTGGACTGTCACCCATGTTTTTCTCTCTCTATGTCCAAGAATTTATTGTCACTCTACTGGTTTTGTAATATTTTCAAGATAAGTAGCATACATAAGTACTATTGATGCACCTTGGCACCTTTTGCCAACTGAACATCAAATTGCCCCATTTAACTTTTGAGCTAGTTCTGTTTTGGATGATTGATGCAAATACATTCTCTTGCACTAAAGTAACAATCTTCCCTTAGGGGGGTGAGTAGTAAAGTACTAGATCAAGTTTGCTTGTGGTCTTGAATTGAAAGATACCAAATTGTGCTGAAGAAAAAAATTATCTGGTTAGTTCATGGTTCTATTGATTGCAGCTAGAAGGTTCTAGTTTTGTTTATTTTTTTTAGAGATTACAATAGAGATTTTGGGTGACATAGACTTCCACATCTAAGCAACATTGTCCTCGTAGCTCCAGGGCAAAACTAAAGAAGAAGAAAAAAAAATCAGATGTCTTGGGTGATTTATTACATTTGAAGTAAATGGAAAATTGTTTACATTTGATTTCCCACCAAACCATCTGTTTAACACACTAGTTTTAACTGAGATACTCAGAACCAAACCATTTCCGCCAGCAGTATTGGACCCAAAATGTGTACAGTGCCTCAGATTGTTGTGATAAGGGTTTGTCTGTGGGTTATGAGTTAAATAATGAGATTATGAGTTAAATCTGACATGTTATTCCAGCTGTGTTTAACAGTGCAAGTCTCTCAGATGTTAAATTGAACTAAAAGCATTCATGACTCTCAATACTCTCATACTCTCAATCTATAGAGTAGTTGGACTACAGTGTGTGTGTGTGTGTGTGTGTGTGTGTGTGTGTGTGTTTCATTAAATCAGACTCACACTTGCCACAAGAGACAAGGGATCCTCTAGCCATTCAAAGAGCTACAATATTCCACAGGTTTGTGTATGTGTGTGTGTTTGAGAGGGAGAGAGAGAGAGAGAGAGAGAGAGAGAGAGAGAGAGAGAGAGAGAGTGTGTGTGTATGTGTGTGTGCAATTGAGCGAGAGAGAGAACCTCAGGAAAGAATTTGTAAATTTGTATAGTTCATCAGATTGTTGTGTTGAGGATTTGTGTGCTCGTGTTTTGTTAAGGCTTTGTGTATATCTAAGAATAGTGCCACGTTCATGTATCTCCAAGCAAGTAGTGCAAATGGAGCTGTTTCGCTGAATGTAAAAAGACATTATACCAAGTTGCTACAAAAACTTATCGTGTTTGTTTCTTTATTTATCTCACTTGTGTTTAACATAGTTACTAAGCAGACTGCATTATTTGATTCATCCGTACATTATATAAATTAATACAGTGTGTATTAGATCTGCACAATATGGACGAGAATAGCATAGTCATCATTGTTTTTTGTTTTTTTTATATATATTATACGATTTACTTCATTAAAAATTTTTTGCTTTTTCTCTGTTGACTCTTATAATATATGCCTAATAGCACTCTGCCTTGCATAAATATCCTCCCTTTTACTTTTCTACATTTTGTAGTGTTACAACCTGGAAAAGAAATGGACATAATTGTGATTTTTCTGTCATGAATTTACACAAAATAGCTGATATTATTGAAACGGGGGGTTGAATCTATATAAAATCAATACTACATGGTGTCCCAAAAGTCTCCATACATAGGGGAAATGAACACATTTTAGCATGTCTTCCAAAACTTTTCATATTTGTTTATATTGTGTATATTTTCTCAGATAACCTTCAAGAATGCCTTTGAAGCTGTTGCAAGGTTGCAGTGGACTTTAACAGGAAACACGGAAAAAAACATCAGACACGACACTGTTGCCAAACTGGGAGCCAGAGTAGGAGGAGATGACTCTGAGGGTGTTTGTAAAGAAATTGCAATCATCTGTTTTGTAAATAAAGTTACATTTTGTTAAAAAGTGTTAATTTCCCCTATGTATGGAGACTTTTGGGACACCCTGTATGACGAGAAAAGTTGCAATTGCATAAGTATTAAGTACCATTGGTGTAAGGGCAGCCCTCAGCATGATCATGATGCTTCCACCACCATGCTTCACTGTGGGGATGGTTAATTTGGGGGTTTCACAATAGCAGGGGTGAATACTTATTCAGAGGAATAAGAGGAATAAAACACTTCGGGACGTATTGCTATGAAAATAATCCACTTTGCATCAACTCACACCACCCTGTCACGGATTATTAACTCCATGTGTTCCTTCCTTATTGCTTACTTTACACCTTCTGACTTCTTGAATTCAAGAATTCAACAGGGCTGTAGTAGAAACAAATAAATAATTTGATTAAATAAATATAAATACACACATTCTTGGTATCACGGGAGCAGGAGGACAACTGGGGAAGTTCTCTCGGATTCAAGCTGAGTGGGGGCCCAGAGGATCCACTGACAGAGAATAGGCCTATATAATCCAAATCATTTGGTCTATAAAACAGATTTTCTCCTAGGCCAGGTCATTATATACTTCTGTATATGGGCTTGTACTATGTATGTGGTCCAAGAATATTGTATTTGAATATTGTATTTCATTCTTCGTCAACTGTACCACTCTGTAGCTGAAACTGGTTGAAATATATCTGAATATCGTGTTATAAAACGTGACATCTGCAAGGCATCTGCCAGATCTCCTTCACTGAAAGTAGAATCCGATCTAAAAGGTCAGAAACATGCACTGCAGCCTAGACAGGGCTTCGAAAACAAACAATACAAACAATCAATATCTGGTATCATGGGTTAAACTCACAAAAATGGTGTAAACAGACAACGGTCAAAGTAATAGGAAATAGCAAATAGTGTAACTAAGGCCCTGAAACTCAGCTTGTTAGTGAGAGACTTCACAAAATACAGAGAAATGCTCTGTGGCAGGATGTTCATAACAGGAAACCGGCAAAACAGACCATAAGGAGACAGTAACCAGGGGTGCTTCTTATTTATTTAAATGTGCCTCCTTGTTTTCTGTCCTCACGTCTTGGCTCCTCCCTTTGAGGATGCAAGGAAAGAAAACAAGGTTTGAAACCTAATGTTTGAAAAACACAAAATACAACTATAGCATAAACATGGTTATGCTGAAAATAGATAATACTGGCAGCTTGGGTTGTTTATTTTATATGGTCATTGTTGCTCATTTTTCATTCAGAGCGCCAATACTTCTGGACTATATATATATATATATATATATATATATATATATATATATATATATATATATATATATATATATATATATATATATTAAACTTAAAATGGCACGCAGATGATACTGTCTCCTGGAAACTGAGGCTATAATTCAAAAGTGTAGTCGTTTAACATAAATCATAAGTAAGACACCCACACATACAGTACAGTGCTTGATTACACCATGTTCATTAAACGACGCAGTTACAGCTTACACACACACACACACACACACACACACACACACACACAAACACACAAACCCACACACACACACACACACACACACACACACAGAAAGAGAGAGAGAGAGAGAGAGAGAGAGAGAGAGAGAGAGAGAGATTGACTATTACACTCAATCTGCTTCAATGCATCGTTTTTCAACTTCATTTTAGGTTTTTTTTAAGTGAGAGAGTAAAAAAAACATTTCTTTCTTTCTTTTTTCTTTCTTTCTTTCTTTCTTTCTTTCTTTCTCTCTTTCTTTTTTTTCTTTCTGTCTTTTCAGTCACTGCACAACAATTAAACTGCGACAGAGTACTAATCCCCAGTAAGTGCTCTTAAAATGGACAGCGTATGTAAATGACAGTAAAATGCACAAAGCCGGTACTGGAAGTAAAGAAAGAGGAATAAATTATGCAAATGGAAGGAAGGATTTGACCATCTGAAAGCCTAATGTCTCTGTAATAAGCACGATGTGTTGCTTTATTTTGCAGTACAGATATTAGTGACAGCTGCTTATGTCTTTCTCTCTCTCTCTCTCTCTCTCTCTCTCTGTCTCTCTCTCTCTCTCTCTCTCTGTCTCTCATCCGTGTTGATGGCTTTGACACGGGGTGAATGACTAAATGCCAGAAGCTTTGCAGGATGCTGCTACGTTTGCAGAGTAATTATGTGATGGACACTATAGGAATGCTATTTAATGAATGTCTGTGCATGTGCGTGTGCATATGTGTGTGTGTGTGTGTGTGTGTGTGTGTGTGTGTGTGTGTGTGTGTGTGTGTGTGTGTGTGTGTGTGTGTGTGTGTGTGAGTAAGAATGCAAATGAAGAATCGATAGATACTTAAATGTAAATTGTACCATGCTGCTTCAAATAGGCTGCAGCTTAGCAAAGACGGCATATAAGCTACAGATATACAGATACACCCATCACCCATCACACACACACACACACACACACACACACACACACACACACACACACACACAAACCACAGCATCCAACTGGCCATTAGTTGACACCATTCAGCAAATTCTCTGTAATTGGAATCAACATGTTTTGTATTTGTCTGTGTGACCTCCAGCTTGTTTTCTTCCTCATGTCTTTAAAAGCTGCTCTGAACAAATCTGAAATGTCTGCCTCTGACCCAAAACCTGGAACAGGGGAAAAAAAGTAGATCCACATCTCATCAGAGCAAAAACACAGAGGAGACTGCATCTCTCTCTCTCTCTCTCTCTCTCTCTCTCTCTCTCTCTCTGCTTCTGACCTCTCCATGGAGACCGCCAACTAAAAATATGCCCATTCATCTCAGTTAGACGTATGTTAAAGCCGTTATGATACACTGAATACCGCAGTCACCCTGGGCGTATTTGAATATACATCTAAATCATTCCTAATGCATATTACAGGGTTTTTCCCCTCAAATTGCAGTCAAAACAGTGTGAGAAATGATTTCACATGAGTGGCTAGGAGCTGGTCTTATTACCTTTACACACACACGTCCGGTGATGAAGTGCAGTATCGCAAAAGTGCAAGTTTGCCACATGACCAGTTATATCTCTTACAGAAAAAAATCACACAAAAGTTTTTTTTTCCCCCCACACATAGCACGTTTTTTCCCCTCATTTGATTATTTCACACGTTTTCCACATGTTCCTTTTGTAAACATGGGTGTAAATTAATGCACTCATTCTAATACATTATCGTTTCTATAATAACAGCTGACACAGCTACTCCAAACAGTCAAAACCTAATAATAAATAGATTTTTAAAAATTTAAAAAAATAAAAAAAACGCTGTTATTTAACAAACAAAAACATAAATTTGTTGATATAATGTAATACAATTATTTATGTAACATTTATGGAAGGAGTCTCCAGTGTCAGCACTTTGTAACAGCTGCAACTTCAAAATTTCGAAACATTTTTCAAAATAGTGGGCGTTCTGTTTACTGATACTTTCTCTGTAACATGACAAGCTGCGTTTTTTTTTTTTTTTCTGTCTTATTCACTTCAAGAAAAAGTGAGGCTGCAAGCTGCTATAACATAAGTGATAACACAAACCGCCATATGTTTCGCAGCTGTTTCACAACATTAAATGTAAATATGAAAGGATAAAAAGTATGCCGTGTCGTTCCTAGCTAAAAAAAAAAAAAAAAAAGTTGTAATCGTTGACAAATTGCTGTGGAATAAAAGGGAACAAAAGTCAAGTCATCGGCACATGCTGTTATTGGAAAATAATCAACTATGGGCACTGCTGTGTGACAGACTTTATTGTTATTGTTATTTTCCTATAACACAACAGCCATAAGAGCGTTATCGCTTAATTGTACACCACTTTACAGACTGATTAATGAGCTTAAGCAATTGTTAAGAATATAAAGCTTGCTTTTTTTGGGAAAATATTAACGCACCATCTGAGCAAAACCAATCATTTCTGTAAAAGAAGACACCTGATTGGTTTGGTCTGTTGCCAAGCAACAAGCAAGAGGCGGAGCCACCGTGCCGATTACACGTAATAGCCGAGTGTTTGGATGTAATTTATTAATGACAGGAAATTCTACATAATATCAGCATTTTTAAAACCGATTTATGCAAAATTTCAGATTTTTCCCTAAAATAATGTTCTTCTTCTTCTTCTTCTTCTTCTGTCTGTACGTTGTACTCTTTTTACAGATACACTATTTGATGACTTTTTCTACCACAGCTCTTTTGCGTCATCAGATTGTGTCTGATTTTAGATTGACTGTCTCCTCTGTCTGTCGCTCTCTCACACACACACACACACACTTTTCTTTTCAGGTTCTGGCCTAAAAAACAAGAAGGAAATGTGTATGGCTCTGACAATAACAGCTATCTGTCTATGTGATGGCTGTGAAATTCTAAGAAAAAAATCTTGCGAGGATGTCAGTGCAGGTGAAGAGACTGAATTTGAAAAAAAAAAAACCACACAAAAAAAACCCCATGTACAAAATAATATATGATACTCAAGTATTAAGGGTCATTTTCTAAACATAAATCATAGATTGATTTTAATTACCGAAGGTCAATGAGTTCCTTTTTTCACCAAGGAACCGAGCGATGTAGGAAAACACGAGCTACAGCTTTATTGCTAATCTCTGAAATGTTAGCTAGCATAAAAATAATGCTAATCGCTATACAATCCCCATACGAACCGCAGTGATAAATACAAAGCGTACGTAGCAGCAGATAGAGTACACTGATGAGTTCTGGTCTCATGTGACGTCTGTTAAAGTTTTGATTCGTTATATCCTTGAAGTTGCCTGATGCTAAGACATCGCCTGTTGATTTTGACTGCAGAGACTTTCAAAATGTAGTAAGTGAAAGTATTAGGTGAAAGAAGATACTTAAAATCCAGATTTAAGTATAGTACCAATGTAATTAACTACGTGCTTGTCACGTTTTCATGCTGTTAAACCGACGTCCACATGTGTGACCAGGTTTAGCGAGGACGTCAAGCCACTTTCACTGGATTTATGCCTGGAGTCTGGCATCTGCTGGGAAATAATTTGTCTCTTTTGTGTCTATTAGCTTTGCTTCTTTCTCGTCGTGCTGTAGATTAATCATCGTTGGCTTAGCGTGTGTGGCAGCGGCGTACTGATTACCTGCTCGCTAGTCGGCCCTGAAACCATTATAAATCCTGGCTGAAATTAGCACGAATCTGGGATCATCGATTTTTTTTTTTCTTTTTTCATTTAGGTAGTGTAAAAAAACAAACAGTTCTAATGTCTGAGGTTTGTGTGCGTGAGCGTGTGAGAGTGTGAGTGTGTGCGATCCATCAGGTGTCTCTGGAGTCACATTACACAGCTAATGGCCTGAGTCGGCTTTGTTATTGCCCTAATCCAACACTGTGAGATCATTTAAACACACTGACCGTCTATTGTGGTTATGATCTTACCCAGAGACGTTCACACAAACACACATGTTCGTCTTACTATCCTTGTGAGGACCTTCCATAATGCAGCTAATTCATTTTAGTTTTTTTAATAAAAGCTGCGGTTTTTGTGTAATGTCCACCAGCCAAATGTCTCTTTGGTCCCTGGCAAGATATAAAAACATGCCAACGCATTCAGAGGAATCCACCTCCACACACACACACACACACACACACACACACACACACAGATTTGAGGTTGAGAGTTCTAAAGAGAGAGATGTGGCTGTCGAGGTTTATATCATGTACCCAATGACCCCTGTGCCATTTCAGCCTCGGGCCCTTCTCCTCCCCTGACCGTCTCTCTCTCTCTCTCTCTCTCTCTCTCTCTCTCTCTCTCTCTCTCTCTCTCTCTCTCTCTCTCTCTCTCTCTCTCTCTATCTCTATCTCTCTCCGTCTAAATGCCATCACAGAAAAGAACATTCTGACGTTCGACCTGAGCCTTGAGACTCAACAGGTGCTCCAAGCGCACAATACGCAGCTCTTTTTTGTCTAAATATTTATCCACGCTTCATCTCTTATGCATTCAAGTACACGTTGTGCAATTAACCGCAAATGTATTGTCTTGTTGTCTCTAACCAAAATACGCATTAAATATGTCCTATACATATTAATATAAAAATGTTCTGTAATTATGCATGTTGCATATATTAATTAAATGAATTCATATTAATTAGACATTTATAAGAAACAGTCACGTGACTGAGATGATCGTTTTATACTACAGATCGTCTTACTATAATACATAGCTTCTTAATATTTCCATTTACAGTAAAATGATCAAATTGTCAATTTAAAAAAAAAAAAAAAAAAAAAAAAAAAGGCTCCGGACATGTCTACTTTGTTTCTCAGAGATAATTACAGCACATGCCTCTTATTGCAGAATGGCCGCTGAATGATAATAAGCACGACGAGTGCAGCTACTGCATATGCAAATCCAGGCCTCGGACTCCAGCTCCTCGAATTAGCATACCATCTGAATTCAGTTAACGCGCTGAATCAAGAGGTCACCATGTGTGTGTGTGTGTGTGTGTGTGTGTGTGTGTGTGTCTGTCTGTTAGAGAGTGAAAAGAGAAAAGGGAATATAGCGTCGATGGTGTGTGTGTGTGTGTGTGTGTGTGTGTGTGTGTGTGTGTGTGTGTGTGAGTGAAGGAGTCAGAAAGTCAAGTGGGGTTGACTGCTGTAGTGACCCTCTCCCCTTTCTATGTAAAATTAAAACACAACAGTATAATGGTTCCTCTTCTTGCTAGTCTGAAACACAGTTTTCTTCTCACGTAGTGCGGCTGGATCCGGAACTGGAAGAAAACACTGTTATAGGAAAATGGTTCCTGTTATAGGAAAGTAATCAGTGACGGGGTGAGTGAGGCATGACGTGAGTTTTAATCACAACAGTTTGCCAACAATTACATTTTAAAAATTTTTTTATGATGTCACTTTTTTATCCACATACAGTACTGTGCAAAAGTTCATTATCGAGTCAGTACAAAAAGCATTTTAGATTCCCAAACATTAGTTTTCTACCACAAAATGAAATGTTACAGAAAAATGTTTGGATGTCATTAAAGAAAGCAGCATATTAAGTAAGAGACACTTTTCAGACAAAAAAACACGATGAAGGCTGCTGGGTTTCGCTGCAGAAATAAGAAGCGAGTGCGAAAGTCAAAGTCTCCAGAAGAACTGTGGCTGGTTCTGCAAGATGCTCAATAAAACTTACCAGCTCATCTCCTTATAAAACTGCACACATTGTACCAGAGACTACTGTTTACTGGTTTACTACTGTTTACTGCTCTTTACGGTATTTTTTTTTTAAAAAATTTAAATATAGAAACATTTAATTTCATTATTTTGAAGGCATCTTTGCTCTACAGCATTTCTTTGCATGTGAATAAAACTTTTGCACAGTACTGTATAGTTACATTTAACAAGTTAGTTACTGTTAGGAACAATTACATATAGACAGATGTTCCCTTTCTTTCTCTGTAAATGAATTGAGACAGAAAAATATAACCACCAAGCATAAACTATTCTGTTCATAAACTTTCCCATGGCAGTAACCTTAAAGTTACAGTTTTACCTCTGACACTGGAGACTCCTTCCATAAATCTTCTCACACAAAAATTCACCATATCAACAATTACACACTGCTCTTTTGCAGAGCATCTTATGTACACGTCCCGGTGTAAGTTATTACTACAGAAATGATAACGTATTAGAATCAGTCCATTTTTAGTGTATATACACCTGTGCTTTGTAGCTGCAGTACCATCAGAGCTGCTGTTGTAGAAACCTAATCAACACCTTCAGACCAATCAGAATCGAGAATTCAATGTGAAACATGGTAAGGAAATCTAAAATAGTTATGGCCTGCCATTAATCATATATTAATCATATATTTTACATTATGACAATATAGAGTATAGACAGATGATTCACATACTTGCAAATTCGTAAAAATTCACACAATTCCATTCATATGAGAAGATAAAAAATTAATGGTTATGGGCCGATAGCGTTCCTTTTTTCATTATGACTTTATTCAAATAAGACTGATGAAATCCAACCATATTGCACTGGTTCATTCAAATTCTGACAATTTTCCCATTAAAGAAAATACTAAAGGTATGGAAACGTTCCTGGTCCAGTCTTGGTCATTACTCTTATTATATGTTTAATACATGTTTAATGTCAAACTGTGGAACTCACTACCTCTTACTCTCTGCAACATCACTTCTCTGCCTAGTTTCAAGACCCAGCTAAAAACATATCTGTTTGGAATGTATTTTCAATTAATTTTATTTATTCATTTATTTTGTATGTATTTTATGTAGTTGATGTATACTATGTAAAGCGACTTTGAGCTTTGGAAAGGTGCTATATAAATAAAACTTCTTCTTCTTCTTCTTCTTCTTCAAATTGTATGTCAAATTAATATTAAAGTTTATGAAGAAAATTGTGGGAACAAAAATTTTTACTGGTCAAAAAAATCGATTTTGCGCCTGTTTTGCGGATGCCCGTGTTCAGCATTGAATTTATTTGTGATGTCACACTCCACAGTAGTGTAGTTAATGGCTCATATGAAAGTAGACACTCAGGACATTAAGAATTCGCAGTATTTCCATAAGTATTTATTTATTTTCTTTTTTTTTTACCCATAGCCTACTAGGTTTAAATATTATCATTTTATTGTGGCAGTTACATACGGTATTGTATACGATCAAAAAAGCTTTAGTGGTGCTGTCCGTTTTATCTCTGTACCAGTGTTATTGTGTAGAGGTGTGAATTGTTTGCCCAGCAGGGGGCTCACACACCCTCCCTTTTCCCATCACCCTGCTCACCAGCAGCTAAACACAGAGTCACGATACTCTACACACAGAAACCCAACAGTGTCCTGACTAACCTTATAACAGACTTGCGGCGATAAAAGAATTCATTTGTTTATACAGATTGAAAATATCCCCGCGGAATCGAGTACCAGTGTACTACGAAAAAGGATTAATAAAATGCATCGAAACTTACTGTATACATGAAACGTAAAGAAAATTGACTTCATGAGCAGCGAAAGGACCTCACAAGTCATTTTGTCACATTACTGTGCTTATGAGAATAGTACAGCTACACAAGTATCAGTGTGTGTGTGCGTGTGTGTGTGTGTGTGTGTGTGTGTACTTGTATGAACAAACGATTACTAAACACACATGCTCGATCACACGCACACACTCTGATGACCATCACGACTAATATTAATTATGTTTGCAATTAATTGCGTATTTTATCTTTATTGTTTAATTGCCTCCATAAAAGAGAGCATTACCAAACAGAATCTATGAGCCATTATAATCAGGGTGAGCAGTGAAGAGAGAATGTAATTACTAGGCCTCAGAGCAAAATATGTGTGCACACACGCACACACACACACACACACACACACACACACACACACACACACACACACACACACACACACACACGCACACATGCAGGTCTCACAATGAGCTAAACTGCTGAATCAAAAGCACACCATACTCTTTTAAACGCAAATGAATCGATCGTTTGGCAATGATAAAATAGCCCACAGGAAGTGACTGCACTGAAATCGCACATATTTTTAGCTGGTCTTCAAACTCTTTTCATTCAGCAGACCCATTAATTCACACAGAGCACTTCCTTCTCTCGCCCCCTTCAATAATTGAATTCTGCAGCCTAAATGGCTCGTCCGATTCAAAGACCTTGACTAAGTACGCCACGGAGAGCTCTGAAAGTGGAAAATGTGGGCTGAAATGACGAAAATATGAGGGTTGGCTGAAAGGTTAGAAATAGAAAAAAAATTATTATGGGTATTGAGCAGTACAAGCCCCGCCCCCTCTCTGTACAACGATCATCCGTGCGGGACACGACTATAAAAACGGCGGCCTAATGAGGCCCAATGTGATGACGCCGGCTGTAATTTCATACCCCTCACTCTTAATAACCGCACACGTAATGAATTGGTATTTAGAAGAGACACTGTTTCTATATACTTATTTAATGCCATTACGGAGCAAATTAACCTTGCGGGGGATTCATTAGGCTCGGTTCCAACTGGTCGGCCATGCGACTGAAATGGGGAGCGTGTTATGGATAGACGGCCTTTAAAGTGTAGCATGTCGGAGTTTTAGTGTCCTACAAAAAAACTTAATAGTCAGTGCTGTCAAAACACATGCGTGTGTGGTACATACCAGATGCTAATTTTAGTTCATGTTTGGGATACGTGTAAGTAAACGGTCTCCCAATGTCCTCTTGTATTGTTCATTCAAGCCCTAAGTAAAGAAGAAAACACATAGGGATGTGCTGTTTTTGGAAAATAATCAACGACTGGGTTGATGGGTGCGATGAAGCCGAGTTACTGCTACCATCCCAAAGCTGAATATTTTCCAATAACAGCAAGTGATTTATTCCTCTTACACCACAGCAATTTGACAACATATCATATTTTTATCCATTTATAGCTACATTTTATGTCATGGACCGTCAGGAAAACGAGTTACTTTTTGTTATTACTTATGTTATAGCAGCTATAAACAGTCAATAAGGGAAACTTAAAGTTACAGCTTTACCTCTGACTGTTACAAAGCACTGACACTGGAGACTCCTTTCAAAAAATGTTAAATAAACTTCTCCTTAAAGAAAACGTCACCATATCAACATTTATTTGTTAAATAACAACACGTTTTTAACCCGTTCGTGTCCACCATACAGCACAAGTCCCTGTGAATTGGCTGGCACAACTGTCAGAGTCGCTGGTGTAGAAAATAAATCAACACCTTCTGACCAATCAGAATCGAGAATTCAACAGCGCCATGGTATAATCACTAATCATTTCTATACCCGAGTATGCGCCTTTCATGACAGAGGAAAGAATTGTTTCAGTGGACAATGCTAGTTAATACATTATTCCTGCAAGTACCACTTACATTTGAGTGCAAAAGTTAACACACCCTTACTTTGTAATGACGATTTGCAGATGTTCGTTCATTATCACAGTTTTTTTTTAAGTTAATATGATCATGTACTAACCCAAATCAGATTATCTAAAGCATCTCTCTCTCTGCAGTCCATCAAATCAGAACAAGCCTTTAACCCTTTAAAGTCTCTGCTTAATATTCAGTTATTCATTTCAAAGCATATTATTCAGTGACTGCTATAAATCGGTCAATAACTGCAGTGGAACTGAAAGCGGAGCTGTGAGGTTTGTGGTTATGAGAGTGAGGAATGTGAGATTAAACCACCAATGGCTCCTGGGTGTTTAAGGGGAGTTTAATCAAAGGGAAATCAAGAATTAAAAATAGTTTTATAGCCTGGAATCTGCCTTAAGCAAGTATCAGTATGCTGGTGTACACTGAAGTGAAAGGAAAGTCTTATATAAAAGGGAGCAATTGAAAAAAATGTGTGGAAAAATGTGTTGTGATTAGGCCAAAATAAAAGTTCTTTTACTGTTGCTGCTTTGACATTGTTTTCATTTAAAGTCATATTTTAAATGTTCTTTACAAATAGAGCATTTGTAATTAATTAAGCAAAAATATTTTAACTTGTGAATGGGAACAGTTTTTTAAATCCACACCTCCATTTTTTACGAAGCCTTGAAGAAGTGCTTCTGTCTAAACTGGGACGAGGCCACCTGCAGCTTTTAAGTGCTCCTGGCATTTCAGATACCCAGATAAAATACTCACTAACTGAAGCACTTACTGATTCATTCATTCATGCACATGTACTAACTCCCTCACTCACTCCCTCACTCCCTCCCTCGTTCATTTAATCACTCTCTCACTCCACAGTGCCAAAACCACAACCGTTAAACACTGCACCTGGTCTTCTCCTGTTTTGGACAATGCATTCACTCACTCAAACTCACCCCCACATATTAACTCACTCACTCATTCACTGATTCACCATCTCACTATAATGAACTCACTCAGGCACATGCTCAATCACTCACTCAGTCACTCACTCAGTCAGTCACTTACACACAGTCACTTATTCACTCATTCACTCACTTATTCACTCACTTACTCATTCACTCACTCACTCATTCAGTCAGTCACTCAGTCACTTACTCACACACAGAGTTACTTAGTCACTCATTCACCCACTCACGCAGTCACCCAGTCACTCACTTACGCACACACAGTCACTCAGTCACTCATTCACGCACTCATTCAGTCACTTAGTCACTCAGTCACTCACTTAGCCACTCACTCATCCACTCAGTCAGTCACTCACACACACTCAGTCACTTAGTCACTCACTCATTCACTCAGTCAGTCACTCACACACACACTCAGTCACTTGGTCACTCACTCATTCACTCAGTCAGTCACTTACACACACACTCAGTCACTTAGTCACTCACTCATTCACTCAGTCAGTCACTTACACACACACTCAGTCACTCAGTCAGTCACTTACACACACACTCAGTCACTTACTCATTCACTCACTGTCACTCACTCACTCATCCCCAATGCCAGAACTACAGAAATTGCAGGTGATCTTGTCCCATTTTAGACCTGTGAGCAAAGTACTCACTCACTCAAACACACCCATGTACTTAACAGTCACACACTCGCTCACTCACTCACTCACTTACTCACTCACTCACTAGACTCTATACTGATGTAAATTAACCCACTCGCCATTTTGTCACTGGCATTTTCAAATATGGCCTTCTGTGTACCAGGCAATTAAGAGCTTAATATCATTTTAGCGAGAGGATTATTACGCTCCTTAATCCTGAATAATTTAGATCTTATCGATTTCCATTCCGCCGCAACGCTCCTGCTACGTGCCACACTCACACATCCCACTGAGAAAATGGCCACACAGCACCATTCGTCAGCCTACAGCTACAAATAACGCTGCGTACTGAATATTACACTTTTGTAATGAATTTCGGATTTTACAATTAGGGGAACTATTATTGCCTTGCAATACATATCATGCAAATCATAAAACTACATAAAACATAAAGCTACATAAAGCTACTTATATATCTGTAAGGTTTTCTAAAAGGTGTGTCAAACCAAAGTTGGCATAAAGTGTGGTTTAGCCAGCTACATATTGCTCATGTTGTTGTAAACCAGGCCTGCATAAAATCTGACCATTTTATTTACATTTATTTATGATTTTTCTTTAGCATATATTTCCTTTGTCCTTGGTGTTATGGATGTGCTTTTTAATGGACTGGCAATAGATCTTATTATAGTGTTTGTAGCTTAATGATTATAAATGATATCTCGCACTGACTAAAAGTCAAAAAGAAATTGGAAAGACAGTGTTACAGATCATTTTTGTAATTATTTTTAAACCTGAGGGTTGGCATCCTCCCACATTAGCCAGAGGGCTGGATTTGAGGGGGGCTCATATCCAGCCCTGGAGTTTATAAAGCTTTATTATAGCTGTACATGTGCTGCTACCTGCTGCCTGGGTTGTGTATTACACTTCAGCTGTCATCTTTACAGTATGACGACTTACTTTTTACAGAATAATGTACATAAGGCAACGAGAGACGATTTTTATTGTGGCTTGAAGTGTCAGGACTCTAACAGTTAATCTGTGCGGACTGTAATTAATAAAACTACACGGTGTCACAAAGAAGAGGATGTGTTCTCCGGGTACTCTGGTTTCCTCCCCCAGTCCAAAGACATGCGTTGTATAGGCTGACTGGCATTTCGAATTGTCCATAGTGTGTGAATGGGTGTGTGAACATGTGTGTGATTGTGCCCTGCGATGGGCAGGTGTCCACCACCTTGTGCCCCAAGTCCCCTGGGATAGGCTCCAGGCTCGCCCGTGACCCGGGGTAGGATAAGTGGTACAGAAAATGGATGGATGGATGTCTTTGATTTGCTCATTACATCCAGATTTCTTTGAGAATCTAATATCCAATATCTAATCAATCTATATTGAATCTAAACAAGAAGAATCTAATTGTCAAACAATCAACATATATTGAAATTAAGGATGTCGTTCTTGTCCATCTCATTTGCTGTTACATGTCTGTAACTAGACCTATGACCCTGTGATGTAATACGTTAAAAATAAAATGGAGGTAAACCAAAACGTGAGTTCAGATCACTTTCCCATCAGACGCGTGTCCTGTAAGGGAGACGTGCTTTACTGGATTTCTCCTTCTCCCTCTCTGGCTAATTAGCAGAGATCAGACGGAAAGTGTAGAGTATTACGATTGTAGGAGAGAAGGCTGCCTGGAGGACAAGTTGTCCAATTTCCTCCATCTTACTCAGGTGTAATGCAGCCGTATCACTATCCATTAACCTTGAACCTAACACTGCTGCTCTGAACGAAACAAAAGACACAGGTTAAATAAATCATGCATGCACACACACAGTTCAAAGTCACTTGTCTTTTTCTGAGCAAATCAGACGAGATACACAGTGGTTTGTTTCACTTTCTCAGTTCCCTATGAATATAATGTTTTATGAAGTGAAATGAATAGTGATCGATTTCTACGACTTACACACACTTTTACATGTTTTAAATTAATTTTAAAAAGACAAGTCATACCTTTGATGCTTCTTATAGTTTCATTTAATTATGTGATGACATTCAGATGAAATGAGGGAGAGATCGAGCAAATTCAGGCACGTATACACACACACACACACACAGACACACAGACACACACACACACACACACACACACACACACACACACACATGCACATACATATTTTGCCTCATTGAGCATAAAGAAATAGGAATTAATAAGTAATGGGGTGAATTTAATTCTTAGACTTATAGTCATCTTGTAAAACAGATACAGGAGGTCAGCACACATACACACACACCACACAAATACACACACACACACACACACACACACACACACACACACACACACACACACACACACCGGACACACGCACAAACCCAAACAAATCATCAATAATTCAGATTCCAGCCATTCACACACCATGACTGACAGATGATTCGTTTACATACCTGTCCATCACAAAATCACCCTGCGTATACTACACCTCTGTGTGTGTATGTGTGCGTATGTGTGTGTATGCATGCCAAAATATATAAAAGCTCAAATGATTTACGAGTTAAATTCCAAGTGTTTCAGCCAATTTCTTTTCCTCTCTTCAGAAAGTTCACAACACAAATCGTTCCCACACACTCTTCTGCAACAGTCTGTGTGTCTCGTGTCTCTCAGACCCTCAGCAGGCGGCCATTCTTGGCACTTTTTTTTTTCTATCAAAATAGCAAAAACATATAAATAAATAAACGGTCTGCTTCATGATTATTTTAAATTCTTCAGTCTGAAGAACCTCTCCAGCAAAACAGTGATATCTCAGGAGTTCTGAAAGCTAGGCCTACACATTTCTGCTGCTGATTTGAAGTGTGTTCACATTGAAAATATAAAATATATGCATTGGGATACATGTTTTAGCAATCCATTGTTCATACTTTTTTTTTTTTTTTAAATTCATTTAATCCAAACATTTACTGCTTCCCTTTTCCAGTGGTGTATAGTAATAAAGAAGAAACATTTTGCTACTATACTTAAAGGGAAAATCCACCCTGAATGACTTACATATTCATATTAATAATCTACATGTGATCTTCAGTGGCATCCAAGATTTATTTTGTAATGAAATTACGAAATTCATGGATATGTTGGTATATATTTAAAGTCCACTGCTCAAACAGATCAGCTTCTAAAGCATCAACTTTTATGCCAATAATCACCAGGATGTTTAGTCCAATGTTTGCATCAATCTTTCCACTACTTCTACATTGGATTTCTCATTAATATGACATTAATGTGACACAAAAGGAGAAAAGAAGGTCTTGCTCCTTTGCTTTTAGGAGCTAACAGCAAAACTTGACTGCTATCCCTTATTGCCCTGCTGAAAAAAAACAAAAAACAAAGAACAATAGAAACCCTCATAGAATTTGTAATGGTTTTAATGGGAATTGTATTAGTTTTAACAGAAATTGTAATAGTCCCTGTGGATCTCTACTGGTAATTTGTTGTCTTCTATTGGGGGCTCGTTATGTCTAGTGGATCGATAATCATAATGATTAGCTTATAGTTTGTAATGGTATTTGTAGTGGAAACCATTAGAATTTCTGTGATGGTTTCTACTGTTTTTTTTCAGCAGGGTGAGACTGTCGACATTTTTTCTCCTGTTGAAATATATTGTACCTGCGTTAGCAATGTGTGACATCAGCAGCACTGACTTCTCACAGGACTAACGAAAACACAGCATCAACTAACAAATTAGCACCAAAATCAATCAACACATAGCGAATATATTTAATATAAACATATTTAATGTGTTTCAGGGTCGAGGTTTCCTTTAAGTATGTTTTACAACATATCTACTTCTACTTGGTTATTGCAGTATTAAGCCTTTGGAGGTTGTATTTTCATTTAAAATTTCGACCGTTATTTGTCGTTATCAAAATGAATCTTTACGGATGCGAATCGGTTCACAAATGCGAATCGGTTCGGCTGTTCGCGAACGACCAATCACTGACCATGAGGAGTCGACTCATGATTCCCAATTCCTAGATTCGGAGAGTCGACTCTTTTCGAGATCAACTCGCGGCCTTATTGGTCAGAGAACAAACAAACACGACTCTGGTAAGAAAGTGAATTATTTGTATTTAAATAAGGGAACTTTTTAAAAGTTTGTTTTACAGTTTTACAATGACATAACTATATAAATGTTGTTAAAAGCCGACAAATAACCCTTACTGCATTAGCCAGGTAGCTAACGTCCACCTGAAACGTAAAGATGAGGTGTTTGGAGCTATACATTAATTTTCGCATTATTGGCGTTGGCTTGAAATTAGTAATTAGATCAGTTTTACTGGACTCTATTTAATTGTGTACATATTTAATGACTTAGAATCTTCCCAGAAACCGTGACAGGATAGTTTTCAATCACTTAGCCAGCAAGCTAGTGTTAGCTAACGTTATCACTGAAGATTGCAGAGACTAAAGTTGACTGTTAGACAAAAAAATAAGTAGTCTAAACTTTTTTGTTTTCATCCTGAACATTTGATATACTATCAAACACTTAAAAAAAATAACATTGACTGTTTCTAAGTTATATTCCTACTATCTTTACTTACTATTTATGTGGGAGCATTGGTGTTCTCACTTTTTTGCATCAAGGGTGCCCTTTATTGTAAAAAAAAAAAACACAAATTATGAAAAACAAATCCAACTGTTCAAATATTAAGTCAATTCTTTTCATTGTATTCATTGAGCATTTTTCTCCTAAACTTTCCACCAGTAGAACAATATTTATAAGCTGACATGTTTTTGATGTTTTCATGGATTAAAGCCATTAAATGTAGGTGACCACTCAAACAGGTCTATACAGACATCTATGTTTCACAGACATCATTTTGTGAACCATGGTTTTATAAAAAGTTACCTTTTCTATTTACCTATTTCTTATTTTTAGATTTGTAATATAACACACGTAAGCAACACGACACTTAGGGATACGTTTTATCCATTTATATATACATTTAGTATTGTGGAACATCCGCCAAGCATGTTAGTTCCTGTTATCCATTGTTATAGCTGTTATAAACAGTTGTTCCCAGTTATAATCAGCTGCTATAAACAGTTATTCCTTCACCAGCCTCTATTAAGTTACTAAAAAAGAAAATCACTTCCTGAGAAACCCAAAGGGCAACGGTCTGACTCTGGAGACTCCTTCGATACATGTTAAATAAACGTCTCGACAGGAAGATCAACGTTATCAACAGTTTTTCTTTGTTAAGTAACGGTACATTTTTTAAAATCTGTTTTTTATTATTATTAGGCTTAGGTTATGTAAAGCATATATAGAAACTAAACTGTGTTGGAATGAGCGCATTTATACGCAATAAACTGTGATTTGAATTACAGCCGGAATTTATAGAAAATTAATCAACACCTCCTGACCAATCAGAATGGAGAATTCAGCATAGTACGATACTTCGCTTTGAACTGGTCTAATCCAGTTTTTAAATGAGATTGAAAAACTCGAGATTTTTTTTTTTTTTTTTTTTTTTTTTTTTACACTAAATGTTTGTAGTTTAGTTTAGTCTACATAGAGTGACTTAACGCTAACTGCGTGACAGGTTTTTTAAAAGCGTAAAAGCGTAAACAAAAAAATCTAAACATGTATGTTGCAGTCCCCAAAATGCAGTAGAAGGAGAAAAAAAAAAAAAAACCTTTTGCACAGCTCATCAACACCACTAGATGGAGGCACTGATATAGTCATTAAAAAATAATTGGCTTTGCATTAGACATCAGGATCTAATGACATTAGACATCAGATTATATGATCAGATCATTCAGAGTAAGTAGATAGTGTGGGTTAGAGTTCTGACCTGCCTTTTAGTTTCTCACATGTATAAACACGTAGCTCTACAGATTTAGGTTTAGGAAAAAATAGGTGTTGAATTAAAATCCACATGAGTTTTTAATATTTCATTTCAATACATGAGACTTTTTCATTTGCTAAATCAGCATTTCAGACAGCTGAAGTGTGTTTTTATTTCCATGCATGTGTATATACCTTACTCTAAGACCAGTACTATGTTTTAATTTCTAATCGATGAACTTTTATTCATGTGACTTTAAATGGCAGAAACTTTTTCCACCGTTCAGCAGAACCGTCCCTCAGGTGAGTAGCAAAGCGTCTCCAAGTAACCTTTCTTATTACCGCTAGACCTTAAAAATGCCCTGGGTGGCTGAAAAAGGGTACAGATTTATAAATAAATTCTTTCTGAGGTCAGCAAAGTTACCGGAACGGCTCTCGCACCAGGGACAAGCTTTTTAATGATTCTGTAATGATCATCATTTTCATTTTTAAACTACTGCATTATTTATGAAGACTCCTTAGAAGACTCTTAGAAAGAAAGGTTAAATCTAGATCCTTAACGAGGCCGTTGGTCTGTCATTGGCCTTTGGGGGAATTTAAAGGTTCTATCTAGGACAGTTTCCTTTCTTTAGAATTCCTGTGGAACCCACAGCCATTAGAGAGCATCGTTCAGCACTTCTTACATGCCCCTGGTGAGTCCAGTTTATGGCAACAATATTCATTAATTCATTCATCTTTAGTAAGCGCTTTATCCTGGTCAGGGTCATGGTGGATACGGAGCTTAATCCCGGGACCACTGGGTGTGTGGTGGGAATACACTCTGAGTGGGGTGTCAGTCCACATATAGGGGTAACTGAGTCTAGCTTATGCACGTACTGGAATGTTTTTGGGAGGTGGTATGAAATCAGAGAACCTGAAGGAAATCCACACGGACACAGAGAGGAAGAACACGTGAAACTCCACACAGACCGTAACCCGAGCTCAGGATCGGACCATGCCGTACTACTGTACAATGAGTGCGTTAAACGACAGTTCGTAAAATGTAATTTACCACAATCAAATTAAAAAATCCAGCTTGCAGCTCCAGGGTCCCCAAATTTTGACTGGGTTCTCCGGTTTCCTCCCACCTCTCAATAAAACATGCCAGGTGTTCACTTTAAATTGCCCCTAGTTGTAAATGTGTGTGCGAAGGGGCCCTGTGATGGACTGGCATCCCATTCAGGGCATATTCCCACCTCGCACCCAGTGTTCCCGGGATCGGCTCCGGATCCACCTCCACCCTGACGGGATAAAACCCTGAATGAATAACGACCAAGCAGCCTAAGACTTCACCCCCAGACCATTTTTATTCTCCTGATTATTCTCCTCAGGGTGCCATCTTTCCTCTTTACCAGTAATGCTGCATGATTATATGACTGCACCTGCACTTGGTTCTTTGATTTTGTTCTAAGAACTTGGTTCTCACGAATTCTCCAACTCGTTTAACACCATTGCAGCGGACACTTCGAGCTATACCGAAGTAACTGAACGGACTAATTCGGTTAACTACTGTACATCCGCGCTGTTTTGTTTTTTTGTTTTTTTTCTCCCCCCTCTCTCGGTGTGTTACTGATACGCCCGAAGGTTGGAGGGGGGAAAAAAGGAAAGGCCCACGTGCTCCAGGCTGTTGGACGGCTGTTGTCTCAGATACGGTTTCCTCGCGCACGACCGTACAGTGGAGCGGAGCGACGTCACTGGTTGGCTCGCGCTGTCGGCTAAGCAGTGTGCCAGGAGAATAGCGCGCGTCGGTGCCATGAGCTGGGCGTGCGGTTTCGACATGCAGCGTGCGAGCCGTTTCGCCGTGTCCACGCGCGCCCTTCGCTCGGTGATGTGCGTGCGCCAGCACCAGCACGCGCGGCCGCGTGCCGCCCCGGTTTCTTGCGTGAGAACGACACGCGGGAAAGACGAGCCGTGAAAATTCGGAAACGCGCGCACACACACACATACCGCCGGAATGACGACTTGTGACGGAGGTCCCCGTGCGACCGCGCGCCGCTCGTAACTACATACACTAACACACACACACGCACGCGCACACACACACACACACACACACAGGAACACCCCGCCTCGTTTGGCTCCGTTGGATTTCGCACGCGATCATCATGCCGGTGCGGCGGGGTCACGTCGCACCGCAAAACACCTTCCTGGGGATCATTATCCGCAAATTCGAGGGTCAGAGTAAGTGTTATGTCACGTTTCCGTTACCGAGCAGCGCGACTGTCGCACAGTCGGTGTCATGCGGTTCACAGATGACCTCAAATCTGTACTGATACTGATTTAAGTAATATTGTGTCATTTTCGGGTCAAAGCGAAGCTGTGGTTTATGTATAGGCTAGTTTGTTTGTCTGATTGTTTCACATGCTTTTTTTCATCCGCACGCTTTACTGTATCACGTTGTGTGTGTGTGTGTGTGTGTGTTTGAATATTGTTTGACTCCTGCTGTTTTGATCCTGCGTTTATTTTATTGTTTACAAACGTATAGCCACGCGCACACGGCGCTAACGCAGAGCAAATAATATACTGAGCAGTCAGCACTCTGCACATATAAACCCATTCTATTGTTTTCCTTTTGTTTGCATAATCTGCATGCACGTGACCTAATTAGCCAGATAATTTTGCATATTATTATAGGTTATTAATGAATGCAAATAATGAATTAATGAAAACAAACGCCGTTGTGTTTACACCTGCTCCTTTATGAGTCTATGGAAAGTTATTATCTACAAAAGTAAATTAGACTTAAATCCAATCACAAGAGGTCTAAGACACTTTATAGTCAATCTCAGAGGTTTACACACATTGTGGCATTAAAGAGATTTTTTTGTTGTTGTTTATTTAATTGTTTAAGAATCCACATTTATGCGTTTATGTGTGTGCATTAAATATTAGCAATGCATCAAAGACAAATATTAGATTCATTATTAATTTCAGATATTGTTAAAGCACCAATATGACATCATGGTGCAGTAATTAATTTGTGCTTTATATCCAGTGCTGTGAAAAAGTATATCTGATTTCTTCTGGTTTTGTGTATATCTCATACTAAATAGTTTTAGATCTTCAAACAAAATACAACGTAAAACGAAGGCAACCTGATAATACACATAATACAGTTTTTTAAATCTATTTATTTATTTATTTTAAGGGGAAAAAAAGCGTAAAATCTGGTTGTGCCACCTTTAGCAGCAATAACTGAAACAAAACACTTCTGATAACTAGAGACCAGGACTTACTCCTATTCTCTGGATCATTGTCTTGCTGCATAATCCAGTTGCACGTGAGTTTCAACCTACGGACTGAAAAACGGATATTCTCCTTTAGGATTTTCTGGTAGAGAGCAGAATTCACGTTTCCCTCAATTATTGCAAGTTGCCCAGGCCCTGAAGCAGCAAAGTATCCCCACACCATCACACTTCCACCACCATGCATGACTGTAGGTATGATGTTCATTTTGTGGAATTCTGTGTTCGGTTTACGCCAGATGTAACGGGACCCAAACAGTTCCACTTTCATCTCATCCGTCCACAGAACATTCTCCCAAAAGGTTTGAGGATCATCAAGGTGTGTTTTGGCAAAATTCAGATGAGCCTGAATGCTCTTCTGGTTTAGCAGTGGTTTTCACCTCACCACTCTTCCATGGATGCCATTTTTTTCTTTCTGATAGTGACCTTTATTGATGCATGTAGGTCCTTTGATGTTGTCCTTGGCTCTTTTGCGACTTCCTGGATGAGTAGTTGCTGTGCTCGTGGAGGAATTTCGGAAGGTCGGCCACTTATAGAAAGGTTCATTACTGTGTAGAGTTTTTCCATTTGGAAATAATGGCTCTCACTGTGGTTTTTTGGAGTCCCAGAGCCTTAGAAATAGCTTTGTAACCCCTCCCAGACTGATGTATTTCAATCACCTTCTTCCTCATCATTTCTGGAATTTCTTTACATTTTTGCATAGTGTGTTATTGGGTAAGACCTTTTGACCAACTCCATGCTGTTGACAAAGTTCTATTTAAGTGTTGAGTTGATTGAACAGGGTGCAGTTTACTGAAACAATTTAGTATGAGATATACACAAAAACAGAAGAAATCAGGATGGGGCAAATACTTTTTCACAGCACTATAAATACCTATAGGTGATTAATTAGATTTTATATATATATATATATATATATATATATATATATATATATATATTTTTTTTTCATGATTAAATGCACACATATATAAAATGGGTGCTGAAATAAGGACGTAGATGTTATTGCTTAGCATTTAATAGGGTTCAGGATCTTTTCAGTTAGTGTTAATTAGCCTCCATCGTCAGTGTACACGCAACACTTCTTTCTTCCTGTCTGCCTCCACAGATAAGAAGTTTGTGATAGCAAATGCCCGCGTGCAAAACTGCGCCATCATCTTCTGCAACGATGGCTTCTGTGAAATGACGGGCTTCTCGCGGCCGGACATCATGCAGAAGCCGTGCACGTGCGACTTCCTGCATGGCCAGCTGACCAAGAGGCACGCTGTCGCGCAGATAGCACAGGCCCTGCTCGGCTCGGAGGAGAGGAAAGTGGAGATCACGTACCACCGCAAGGATGGTAAGTGCATAGGAGCTTTGTGTGCATGTGTATTTTTATACCGAAAAAACCCAGCAGGAACAACTGTTTGGGTATTTATGAATTAACTGAATGACTACGTTGTTCAGTGATGTGTTTGTTTGATTGAACAAGATCTAAAATATCTATATTACACACTTCTTCCAAACAGTGCTGAGGTTTGACCCAAACTTATGGTGCTTTTGCAAAAAAAAAACAAAAGATAGAGTGCATAATGATTTTTGCATATAATTATTGTTATAACACAACCAAATAACATTTCTTTTTTTTTTTTTTTTTTTTAGATATTAAAAATGCTTTATCATACTGCAGCAGTAAAGTCACAACAGTAACATGGCTTAGTAACTCAGATATCCTTTTAGGTATTCTTTAAGCAGTCTAATGAGGCATGTCTAAGTATTACTGTTTTGAATGTGGGTATATTCAAATCTGTCTCCGAAGCAGGGGACAGGTGTGATTTAAAAAAAAACAAACAAAAAAACTGAGGGTGATACAGAGTTCAGATATTGTCCCTGACCTCTGCCTCTGTGCCACTGCTGTATTACAATTATAAATATTATTATTCATGCAGAAAAAAGGAATATCAGCAGTAACATAAAGCATAATATGGCCTCCTATATGTTCTGCGCATAACCGACAGGAAAGGGGAAGAGACAGAGAGAGAAACAGATAGATAGATCGATAGTGACAGATGGACTGTAGGTAGGTAGAAGCGTTTGTCCCAGCTTGGCTACTTTTTCTGTGACTGTTTGACAACAGCACGCACACGGGGCGGGGGTTTAAAGCTCCCAGAGATGACCTCGAAGCGATCGCATGTTTCTGACAAATGAGAATAGAGAGGATTGTGTAAGAAAAGCAGCATGACCTGAGCGAGATCTAAATAAAAAGCTTCTCTTTATGCATGTGTGTCTAAGTATATGTGCAAACCCATAAAGCAGAGTCACTGGGTTATGGAAAGTCACACCTGTGGTAATTAACACGTGTCCGTCAGTGTCGAGGGTGTCGTGTGACGCAGCGGAGGCTGAAGGTCAGGGCAGGGCCGTGCCAACTCCAGCTCACCCAGACGGCCACGGCTCATGAGTCAGCGCTCCAACGAATGAACTGATGCCATAATCAGGTGCGGAAAGGAGGGAGCTGAAATGAGAAAGGGACGTGTGCCATCTGTTCTAATCGGACATTATTTTCCCTGTTGTCCCAACAGGCTGTGTGCTGATTAATGTCAGAAAATTGATGAAATTGAAATTCTTGAACACAGTCATGAACCTGGTGATATTTAAGTCAGTATTTTATAATATCTGCATAGAAATTTTATTAGATTTAAATTTAGATTTATATAAGATTAGATTTTGGAGGCCATGGTTCTTGGAGAAACACTGAATAAGGAGGTGATGTTAATCATAATCCTTTTGATTTATGTTTACCTTTCTAAAGCTGAAGATTGCTTTAAAAGAAACCAGAAAACTGAAACTTTACTTTAGAATATAAAAGAATAGATTTAGAATAGATATAAAAACAAACAAACAGACAGACAAATAAATAAATAAATCTGATGAGGAGGACTGAAGGTGAAGGGTGTTTTTTTTGTTTTTTGTTGTTGTACTCCTATGGGAAGTGGCTGCAAGGTGCGCAGAATTGTGGCCACTTTCAAAAAGTGCTGCTGCAGCCATTTTTTTTGGTCACTGCAGAACTTCTAGAAACTTTTTAGAAAAGCTCAGAGAGACGTCAGGCGTTTTTTTTTTTTTAACTTCCCGACCAATCAGGTCGCAAGTTGGGGAACAGGCGAGAAAAGCAAAATGGAGTACTTGGAGGAGTCTTGTTCGTGAGCAAATATGAGATGATGTTGAATACAAGTACCAACATTCCGATGTTGCAGTGTAGCTAAAAATAACGTGTGTATTTTCGTGACATTCACCCGTACGTGATGTGACCTCGCACAATAACAGTCAAGCCATGCAAGCAGCTCAAATTCTCTTGATTTTCTGCTACCAAAGCTACAGCAAAGGCAAACAGCCTTCTCATCACTAGTTACAGCAATTTTTATTTCATCTACATTATCAGCACAAAATGTGATCCAGCCAGAGCTTTTTCTGCCACGTGTGAAAGCCAAGAAAAAGAAGAACAACAAAAAAAATCTTTTAGCACGGCTATGAAAGAGAAAATGGAAAAGCAGCCCCAAAGACACTTCCATTCTACTTCTAAAGGGATGGTTTTATAATCACCCTGTTCATTCTAATAGAACGGTCCAGACGTCTAGAATCTAACGGCCAATAACGAAATGTTGAATTTTATTGCTGAATTTGGTGTTCGTCCATTGTTTTATGTCACAGATATATGATATGATGGCAGGTGGTGACAGGAATGTGGTAGATTCCATACTGACATAAATGTGTGACACTGCATAATAGCACCCAATGGGTAACATGTAAGTAAAGAAATGTAGGGAGCCAAGGACTGATCCCTGGGGAACACCACTGAGCAACAGTAGCACTGACAGGTTCCTAAACCAGGATCCAGGCAAAAGCTAACTGTGTAACAACAAAACACAGAGCTTAATTAATGCCAAAGTTTCTGGATAAGAAAACAATTTGTCTTTTATGTACAGTGTTTAGACAGAGAGAGAGAGAACGTGTGTACTGTTTCAGACATGTGCCGATATAAATATTCTCCATCACCGTAATTGCCTAAGCATGTATCTCAGTTTATAGTACTAATTTGATAACTACTGTGTCACTAAAAAAGGAACCCCAGCAGGTATCACATCGAGGAGTTCTCAGTAAGAGTTCTGTCTGTCATGTTCTCATGGGAGCCTTGTCTGGTGAACAGAATTATAGGATTGTATTAGTCAAGAAAGATACACGCGATGTGCTCAAATTAGGCCCAAATAAGGTACCCTAGATGACAGCTGTCTTATGGTGCCTTCCAAATGTGACAGGCTTTATCTTTATACCATGCAAATGCTAACCAGAAGTGCTGTCTGCCTGGGCTGCTGCCTCCAAAACACAACGGATGGCTAGTGACAATATTTTGAAGCAAGCTTGAAAATATTTCATGCGCTATATATCATGGAGTATTGTGTTTATTGACACATGGCTACAACCAAGTGTGACAAGCGCAACTAGTATAACCAGAATAAAGCAGTGTGTATAGATAGAACTATGGACAGCCAATCAGATTGTGAAGAGCCATTCTGAAGCTTGTGGGCAGAAAAGTGTACAAAAGATATCAGAGGCTCGATATCCTGTAGTTAGAGTGTCTGAGGCTGAGACCAGCTGGAACATGATCTTCCTATAATGTGTAACTCATACAGAACAACACCTTATAGCGCCTCATCTTGAGTTCTCCTGCCTGCTAAACAGCACCTCTCAGGAATTCAAATAAATCTACAGGCTTTTTGCTGTCGTTCTGTTAGGTTTAAAAAGGCTGCCAGCTTTAAATAAATGTGAAAAAAAGGGAAAAAAATATTATTACATTACAGCTTATTACATCTAATGCACCTAGAACTCCACCCTGAGGCACTCCTCACACCGTCTAACTACTTCTCTAAGGACTCCCTGCTATTTACAAAACAACAATTCTCAGTAGTCCAGAGAAATCGCCAGGCTTTCCACTGATCCAGCAGTCAAACACACCTTACCATACACCCAGCTAACTTAGCTGCAAAAACACGCTGTTTAGAAATTGCCAAGCTTTCACTTTTTCTTCCTAACTGTCACGTAATTTAAGTTGTTGGCCTAGCTGGTGTTATCTGACTTCTGAGTTCTGAGCAGAGCAACAAAACATCAAACAGATAATGCTGTGAAATTGAAACACCCAGTTGTTTATGATTATATATCATTTTTATATATATATATATATATATATATATATATATATATATATATATATATATATATATATATATATATATATATCATGAGCTTAGTTACAGCTACTCCTTAGTCCCTGCTTCAGTATTGCAGGCATCCTTGACCTTGTTAATGGTAGTTAATGCACTGACTAAACGTTAATGATAGCAACTAGCAGCTTCAGTCGTGTTCCGGTGCTTATTTATATTACAGACCTATCTAAAAGTATTGGAGAAAGTTGTACTATCTCAGCTTTCCCCTTACTTAGTTAGCAATAATATCTTGGACCCCCTTCAATCAAGTTTTAGAGCTAAACACAGTACAGAGTCTGCCCTCCTAAAAGTAGTTAATGACCTTTTATTAACTGTAGATTCTGGAAACTGTGCCATCCTTGTACTGTTGGACTTAAGCGCTGCTTTTGACACCATTGATCCCCATATCCTCCTAAGTAGATTAAAACAAGAGGTCGGCATCCATGATGCTGCATTAGACTGGTTTCTATCATATCTCACAAGTAGGAGTTTTTCGGTGGAAATTGGAGCATGCTCATCAACCACAGTCCCCATTACCTGTGGAGTGCCACAAGACTCCATTTTGGGTCAGATTATTTATTATTTTCTTTATATTTGCTCCCTCTTCACTCCATTTTTGAGTTAAAGTTAAAATCTTTTCTCACATTTAAAGATCTTGAGACCGTTATTCATGCTTTTGTTTCATCAAGGCTTGATTACTGCAGTGCCATGTATGCTGGAATTAGGTTCACTTCACTCGCGCTTGCAACTTGCACAGAACACTGCAGCTCGCTTTTCGACTGAGACCAAAAAGAGAGAGCACATAACACCCGTCTTAGCCTCACTCCACTGGTTACCAGTGAAATACAGAATTGATTTCAAGATTCTACTGTTTGTTTTTAAAACCTCGCATGGTCACGCCCCCGTATATATATTTCAGATCTCCTCTGCGTTCGCTCTTCTGCACGTTCGCTCAGATCCTCCTCTCAGTTGTTACTAGCCATTCCGAAGTCAGGATTAAAAACCTAAAAAGGCGATAGGGCCTTTTCTGTAATGGCACCGAGGCTTTGGAATAGCTTGCCCCTCTCTATCAGATCTTCCTCCACAATAAATTCATTTAAATCGTCCCTGAGAACTCATTTCTTCTATCAGACTTATAATCTATAATCTGCCCTGTCTAGCTGCTTATTCTCTGGTCTTAGTTATATCTAGTTTGTTTTCTTATAGTAATTATTTGTTTATATATTTATTTTAATTACATATTATGCTCTATTTTAATGAATTTCTTATTATGCATGATTTGCAGCACTTTGGTCATCACTCGTGTTGTTTTAAATGTGCTATATAAATAAATTTGACTTTGACTTAATTCATTTATTTTTTTGCTGTAATTACATCACGTATGTCCGCCCCGAGCCAGCAATACTCTGCTCACACACACTAGTTTGGCCTATACCCCTCCAAAGCCATGAGCTATCGACAATCAGCGATGGTTAGGGGACACAACAGGCTTGGGATGATTGATGACAGTATCGGGAATCGCAGATAGAGTCCAACTATCATGATGGCTACCAAGTTGATGATTTAAATGTGTGTTGGAAAACCTGGTGTCTGCAGCTTCATGTAGCAATTGTTACAATCGGCGATAGTTAGAGGGTGCGATGGCATATTACACATGATATCGCAAGCCTAGGACATGATTGCACACAATCTCACAATTTAAAAAGTACACATTTTAAAACTGTCAAAAAATATAAATGTTTTCTCGATGCTACCAACCCTGGTATTAGATCCCGAGCTAATCGGATGTACTTTCTTGTTAAACTTTGCTGGCTCACTGACCAGTAAAATGCAGAACACCAAAGCGTTGGATATCAAAAATGGAGAGTTCTTGGAAACAGATGCATTACATTTACATTTACATTTATAGCATTTAGCAGACACCCTTATCCAGAGCGACGTACAAGAGTGCTTTAAATTCTCCATCAATGAATATTTAATTTCTGGTTCATACGATTACAACAAAGTGCACTGAACACAAACCTGTTGAAAAGAGAGCAACTGTTGGGAGTGTTTTATTTTTTAAAATTTTTTTTTTTTTTTTTTTTTTGAAGAAAACACTAACTATCAAGGGGTAAGTATTTAAGAAGGTGGTATGTCTTTAGGCGTTTCTTGAAGATAGCCAGCGACTCTGACACTGACAGCGACTCAATGTTCTGACATTGATGGGAAGTTCATTCCACCACCTTGGTGCCAGAACAGAGAAAAGTCGTGAGGCAGATCTACATAGCATCCTGAGAGAGGGTGGGACCAGTCGAGCAGTGCTTGTTGACCTGAGGGAGCGTGGTGTGGTGCGTGGGGTGATGAGAGCTCTAAGATAAGAGGGTGCTGTTCCACTTTTGGCTATGTAGGCAAGCATCAATGTTTTGAATCTGATGCGTGCAGCTACTGGAAGCCAGTGAAGGGAGCGCAGCAACGGGGTGGTGTGAGAGAACTTAGGGAGGTTGAAAACAAGTCGTGCAGCTGCATTCTGGATCATCTGTAGAGGACGGGTGGCACTCAAAGGTAGACCTGCCAGGAGCGAATTGCAGTAGTCTAGTCTGGAAATGACAAGAGACTGCACAAGCAACTGAGTGGCCTGTGTTGTTAGAAATGGACGAATCCTTCTAATGTTGTAAAGGATAAACCGACAGGACCGTGTTAGATTAGTAATATGTGATGAAAAGGACAGTTGATTGTCCACGATTGCCCCAAGGTTATGAGCAGTAGTTGAAGGAGAGATCATGGAGTTGTCCAAGGAGATCATGAGATCCTGGCATGGGGACGAATCTCCTCGGATGAAGAGCAGTTCAGTTTTGCTGGGGTTGAGTTTCAGCTGATGAGCTGCCATCCACGATGAAATGTCTGTCAGACATGCTGTGATCCGGGCAGAAGCAGTGGTGTCTGAAGGAGGAAAGGAAAAGATAAGTTGAGTATCAGCATACACACACACACACACACACACACCTTAATTGGTATTTTGCCCCACAGATGATTGGCACATAAGCTGTGCTTTATTTAGGATTTATAGTACTGCAGAGAGTGCGGTTATATCAGCAGCTTTATTTCCCAACTGCTGGCCAAAACCTCTCGGCAAAGCATACCGTTCAACAGCAACGCAATTACCTTTCATTACTAGGGAATATTATAACGTTAGCTATTCACAGTGTGGCGTTGCTTCATGCAGAGCCTGGGAACAATGTCATATTGAATAGCGCATGTGCTTTAAATGAGAGAATTATGACTAGTGGCTTTTATCCCCTGAACAGAATTACATCCGCCTCCATTACTAGGCTCATGATGATGATGATAATAATAATATGAAATCCTTTTCCCGGCTTTCGCTCCTTTGATTCAAAATCCTTCCAGTTTCCTATATGGGAATTATCTCAGTTCTTTCCTTAAACTTATTGTTTATAGTCCTTGAGGGTTTAGTCTCATTTAAATCTCTCAGAATGCAGAATATCATCGCAGTTTCAACTGGAGTCCTTATCCAAATGTATTCATTTCATCTTTCAGTGTCAATACTGGCTCTTTTTTCTTTTCTTTTTTTTTTTTTTAGCACGCACACTTAAGGTCTGTGAACTCGTTTCCTCGGTCTCTGTAAATGACCCGGATCGCTGAATAAAAAAGTGTGAACAAGGGAGATCCCGGATACCATAACAAACCTGACACGATATCCAGGTCATGCAGCCTGACAACCTGTTTACATGATTAATGAGGTTTATTCACAAGCACATTAAGCCACCAGCTAGAAGGCTGCTCTGAGGCTCAGTCGCCTGTCATGACGTGTGATTGGCTGAAAGGCTACGCACAGCTGTGATGCCGCTGTTCACAAAGAGCGCTGAGAGAGAAGCGTGTGACAACCGGGTCATAAAAATGGCTTTTTATAAAGTGCTTAGCAGGTGTGAGAGCCAGTGCATATAATTTAGCACTTTAAACTCCAGCAACATGTCAGTGTGTAGATGAACGTGTGTGTGTGTGTGTGTGTGTGTGTGTGTGTGTGTGTGTGTGTGTGTGTGTGTGTGTGTGTGTGGTGCAACGTACAAGGTCTTATCCTGACACATGCCACTGTCTAACTCAATAATTCATTATTTGTGATCCCGTGTAATTGCTCACATTCACGGTTTCATTCGCACTTCAGTTAATTCCGTAGTTTTCCGTAGGCACGGTGGCTTAGCACATTTGTCTCGCACCTCCGGGGTTAGGGATTTGAATCCCGCCTCCGCCCTATGTGCGCAGAGTTTGCATGTTCTCCCCCAGCTTCGGGGGTTTCCCCCAGGTACTCCGGTTTCCTCCCCCAGTCCAAAGACCGTAGTGTGTGAATGGGTGTGTGAACGTGTGGGTGTGATTGTGCCCTGTGATGGCCTGGCAAGCGGTACGGAAAATGGACAGATGGAAGTCTCAAGTGTCAGCACTTAACACGTAACAGTCAGAGGTGAAGCTGTAACTTTTAAGCTTTCCACATTAAATCCTCCAGAAGAGAGAGAGGAGTTTATTCTTTCTGGTCTCTTAGTAACATGACAACAAGTGGAAGTGAGAGAAAATACACACTCAAATACATTGTAAACCAAAGTGGTGAGTTCGTGTGTAATGAGTAGGGAGGTGGGGGTCGATGCAGTATGACGCACACGTAGTACCGATACCCAAAAGTACCAAAGTACGTTATTTTGGTATAACAGCACGGTCCGGAGTGTGTTATTGTGCTTATACCACAGCAATTTGCAAACAGTTAAAATGTTTAATTAATTAATGAGCGACGGTTTAATGTTGTGGAACATCCGAGAAACAAAGTTCTCTCTTACGTTATAGCTGCAATAAACAGTTGTTCGCTCACCAGCCCCTCTCTCTCTCTCTCACACACACACTCTCTCTCTCTCTCTCTCACACACACACTCTCTCTCTCTCTCTCTCCCACACCCACTCTCTCTCTCTCTCTCTCACACACACACACTCTCACTCTCTCTCTCACACTCTCTCTTTCTCTATCTCTCTCTTTCTCTCTTTCCTGAGCTGGGAAACATTGACTGTTACAAAGTGCTTCCAACTGAGGCTCATTCTATAAATGTTAATCAAATGTCTCCTAACAAAAAAACTTCACCACATCAACGATTATACGTTTTACTTTATTAAACAACACGTTTAAAAAAAAAAAAAAAAAAAAAAAAAAATTAGTATTAGATTATGTGGAGCGTCCTCCGTGCAAGTCTCTGTGTATGAGCTGTTACTATAGAAACCATAACGTATTAGAACGAGTGCGTCAATATTAACTTGTAACAGTTTCACTATTATTTTCGACATGTAAGCTGTAGATGATGAATGGGATAAATGGTGAAATCTTAAAATGACGTTCAGTGATTAGCAAGATCAAGATTAGCTGCAGATCTGAAATTAGCTACAGAAAGTCTGAGATCATAATGTAACCCAGTAAGAACTTCTCTGTCTCCGGCCCTGTGGGCAGTGCCACCTCCTCCCCGAGGAGACCAAAGTGTCCTCAGAGAGAGAGAAAGCACAAGAGACTGTGTGTGTGTGTGTGTGTGTGTGTGTGTGTGTGTGTGTGTGTGTGTGTGTGTGTGTTAACTGGTGACTCAGAAAGGAATGTATTTATAGCTCGTGTGCTGCTCTTGGCAGGTGTAAAGTTGAAAGTAGCTCCAAAGCTAAGTTTCTCCCTCTCTCTCTCTCTCTCTCTCTCTCTCTCTTTCACTCTCTCTCTCTCTCTCTCTCTCTCTCTCTTTCTCTTTCTCCCGTTCCGAGGCACATGCTGCGCAAATAAACTGTTAACACAACAGTAACGCTGCAGAGATCTGCCCCAGCACAAACAAAGCTCTCACATCAACAGAGCGTTTTCAGTCTTTATGTAACAGTTAGTAGGACTCGGTTATGATCAGACACAATGCTGCTGCGGCTGCTTTGCGAGACATTCATCCATCACAGTCAGAGGGAATGTCCATCCATCTGTTCCTCCTAACCCACCTGTCCCCTGTGCTTTATTACTCAGTTAGCGAGTGGCTCCAGGTTTTTCTTTGCTCCAGGGATGTGACCGGAATAAGCAGTTCCCTGATAATGATACTGTCAAAAAAAAATGTGTCCAGGTTCAACCCTGTGAATCCTGCTGCACAATCTGGCACCTACATTTTGTGAAAATAGATAGAAAAGTGTATTTCTGCACTATAAATAGCCAAAGGCTTTTCACCGTTATATATGAAAGTAATGGGCCAAAAATGGTAGAATTGCAAAACACAGTTTTCTAAAACATCTTCATGGTTATAGCATTATAGCTGATCTAGAAACACCTTTAAACACAACAAACTGCAGCTTTAAAAGACGGGACGAGATGAACATTCACAGAGTGATGGAGATTGAGTCAGTGAATGAGTGAGTAAATGAGTGAATGAGGGAGGGAGTGAGTGAATGAATTACTAAATGAGCAAGTGACTGAGTGAATGAGGGAGTAAATGAGTGTGTGAATGAGGAAGTGAGTGAGTGAATGAGGGAGTGAGTGAGTGAATAAAGAAATGTGATTAAATGAGTGAGTGAGTGACAGTGAATGACAAAATGAGTCAATGAGGGAGTAAATGAGTGCATGAGGAAGTGAGTGAATAAATGAGTGAATTAGGAAGTGAGTGAGTAAATGAGTAATTGAATGAGGGAGTGAGTGAGTAGATGACTAAATGAGTGACTGGGTGAATGAATGAGGGAGTTGATGAGTGACTGGGTGAATTACTAAATGAGCGAGTAAGTGAATGAGGGAGTAAATGAGTGAATGAGGGAGTAAATGAGTGAATGAGGGTGTAAATGAGTGACTGAGTAAATGACTAAATGAGCGAGTAAGTGACTGAGTGAGTGAATGAGGGAGTGAATGAGGGAGTAAGTGAGTGGGTGACTGAGTGTGTTGAATGAATGAGTGATTAAAAGAGTTTGATTAAATGAGTGAGTGAAGTGGTTAGTGAGTGAGTGGCTGAGTGAATGAAAGTCAGTGAATGAGTGAACAACTTAGTGAGTCAGTGACTAAATGAGTGAGTGAGTGAGTGAATGAGCGAGTCAATGAATGACTGTGTGACTCAGTAAGTGATTGAGTGAGTGAAAGTGCACTGCAGGTACTCTGCTGATGGGGAAACTGGATTAGATGCAGATTGGAACTACACACAAACACCCACACACAGACATACACTCGCACTCTAACACACACATGCACACACACACACACACAGCCTGAGCTCGGTTTAATTTCGGAACCTGCAGTCAGTCAGAGTGCTTATTACTGCCTGCCTGACATCTATACTGTGTGTGTGTGTGTGTGTGTGTGTGTGAGAGAGAGAGAGAGAGAGAGAGAGTGTCCGTTCTCTCTGTTCTAGTGCACTTCATCTGACCTGTCATGCCACTGCCATCCCTCAGAGACCTCACTATAGGAGAACACGTGTGTGTGTGTGTGTGTGTGTGTGTGTGTGTGTGTGTGTGTGTGTGTGTGTGTGTGTGTGTGTGTGTGTGTGTGATTATTTATTGAATTATTGTACATGATGTTTAGGTTTGCAAACAACCCAGATACCTGTGAAACAATAAATATAGGAAGTGATAGGAAAAATAAAGCCAAAAGGTATAATTTTGCATTTCCAAGCAAACTATCAAAACGGTGAATAAATTTGCTAAAAATGTGAAACGTTTACAGCGGACCCAAACAATAGTTAGTGTTCTGAACCTACGGGCTTTGAAATGAAACAATCTTACTATTCAGCGCCGATTCTAAAAGTATCATTTTTGCTATGTTGACCATTTGTGATGCAGTTTGACCTACTTGTGGCCCGTCTTGACCTTGATATCTGACCTCCGTCTCGTATAACAGCTAACACAATCTCACAGATGGTGAAAGTGAGTCTCGGTAAGAGGAGAGCTCCATTGTCTTATTGTGGATGTTGCCGTTCTAAATAAAACCTCCTGATTAAACTTTTAGGGGTTGTCGAGTTGCTCCTGCAGGTCGGTCTAGGGGGGGGTTCTCTTGCTGGTGGAAGCCCTGTTTTGTTCTTCTGAAGGGGAGAAAAGAGGGGAAACGACCTGCAAAAACGAAAAGGATATTTCTGAGCGTGGGCATGGGGGAGTGGGTGTGGTTACTGACACAAGTAGGCGCTTGGTTGGTTAATGAGTTTTGTTAGTGCACCCTGGCTTGGCATTTCATCCTGGTTAGTGGTTGTGTGGTGTGGTTGTGTGGTGGTATTCCTCAGGTAATCAGACAAACAAAAAAAAACCCACCTACATTCCTGTGTCTAAAAACGTAGTTACAGCTTTACCTCTGACTGGTACAAAGCACTGACACTGGAGACTCCTTCCGTACATGTTAAATAAACATCTCCTTACAGAAAACTTCACCACAGCAGCTGTTACTCAAGTTTTGAATCTGTTTTTAATGTGGCCCGTCCAACATATAAGTCCCTGTCTAAAGATACGCTCACACACACAGAGATTTTATCGCTACAAGTCGCCAGTCGCTGCACTATGAAGTCGCCAGTAGGCGTTCTTACTACTGGTTGCTATAGAAACATTTATCAGTGGGTGGCACAACTAATAATAATAATAATAATTCCTTAGATTTATTTCTAGGCACTCAAAGCACTTTACATTGTATGTGAGGGAAATCTCCTCAAACCACCGGCAGTGTGTAGCATCCTGGATGATGCGACGGCAGCCATAGTGCGCCCAAATGCCCCCCACACACCAGCTATTGGTGGAGAGGAGAAGAGAGAGATGTAGCCAATTCAGGGATGGAGATAATTAGGGAGCCATAATAGATAAGGGCCAATGGGGGAATTTCGCCAGGACACCAGGGTTATACCCCTACTCTTTTACGAGAAGTGTCGTGGGAGTTTTAATGACCACAGAGCGTCAGGACCTCGGTTTAACATCTCATCCAAAATAAAGTGCTGCTTTTACAGTATAGCATCCCCGCCACTATACTGGGGCATTAGGACCCACACAGACCACAGGGAGAGCACCACCTGCTGGCCTCACTGATACCACTTCCAGCAGAAACCTTAGTTTTCTCCAGGAGGTCTCCCATCTGGGTACTGGCCAGGCTCAACCCTGCTTAACATCAGTGGGAAACCAGGCGAGAGCTGATGATATGGCTCTGGCAATAGCACCCACTTTTAGCATTCCACTTTTTACAACAAACCAGTTTTCTTGCCGCTAAAATGAAACATTCTGGAGGGAGAGTGTTTGTATATAAAATTTGTCAGTGTATATGTATGCATCATATCCTGTGAGATGGAGGAGAAGCAGTGTGTGCGCTTTGCCATTCTATCTGCGCCGGACTGTCTGGGTCCACAAAACAACTCGGATAACGGATCACGTGCCCTCTATTGTCTTCACTCCCATTGGTAGTCGCTGCACCAAGTCGCCCACATCTAGTCACCAACGGTCGCTGTTGCATGTCGTCCATCCAACGTGATTTGATCATGTATTTTCAATGGCCTGAATAAAATCTAACTCTCACCTGAGCTGAGGATTGAACCGAGGTTGCAGGCATTCTGCAACTGTCACATTACCGCTGTTTGTTCTACCACACACACATTTTAATCATGTTAATTTAAATACTATAGCTATAGTAGCTGTCAGTGCCAACATCCCCAAGCATTCGTATCGCTTCATAAAATTGGGATTAAACCACTGGAGTCACATGGAGTACTTTTAGGATGCCTTTATGAACATTTTGGAGCTTGAAACTTTTGGTTACTGGACTGTCAATGGAGGGACAGAAATCGTTTCATTTTTGGGTGAACTATCTTCACCCTTTAAAACTGACCGACCACGTATTCCTTTTTTTTTTCAGTGTGGAAGTTGCCACTGAAAATAAAATGTTCCGCGGTCAAAGGGATTTGTTTATCTAACAGAGAGCACTGCTCCAGACCTGCCTGAAACGCCTCGTTCGGAGTCCAGATTTACTTCCATAATTTCTCTACGTCACAAAGTGCACTATCAGCATAATCCCGCCCAAAGGCAGCCATGAATAAGGAAGGCGAGGCTTCAGTGAATTCAGGCGCCATGTCGTGGAGACGCTGCGTGTTTCGGTGCGAAGGCAAAACCTCGTTGTTTAGCCTTCCAAAAACAGACGAAATCAGTGGCTACTGTTTATTTATAACGCTGTTCCTGAGCGGTACGACCCGAACGCTTGCCCAGCATTTTACGGAGGACAGCTTCCTGAACCTGGGAGAGTACAAGGCAGGCTACACACAATCGTATCTGAAAGGTAAGAGAGTCATAAAATAAAAACTTACCGCTGTGAAACGTTCTGCTCAAATCGTGCTTGCAAACTCGATTCCGCTTGATCATCCGCATTTTCTGAATCTGACCCGGGCTCGAACTGATACGGTAAAACCGACGACATGTTGCTTAAGAGCTTAGAACTGCTTTAGCTTTGGAGGCTAATGCTAACCCAAGGGATGTTACATTTCTGACACACTCGTGAGGCTTTTGGCCAATCACAGCGCAACGGGTTAGCTGGCCAATCAGAGCACTCTGGGCTTTTCGGAAGGAGGGGCTTTGGAGAAATCGGAGCGTTTCAGGCAGCCTGGGAATAGAGGCACTGCAATAATAATGTACGTTATTTGACAAATGATGCTTTTTTTTTGAACATTAAAGCATGTTAACCTATTTTATTACACCCAATAAACAAAACAATCAATGTTGAAAAACGTTTAAAAATCATGATATGACCCCTTTAAATCGCTACCATAGAAACGATAACACATTAAAGCGAGTGCATTCATATAAACCTGCGATTTGTCTTGCAGCTGGAACTACAGTCAGAGCTGCTGTTATGGAATACGATTCAACACCCTCTGACCAATCAGAATCACTCACTCCATCATTTACTCCCTCGTTCACTCGCTCACTCAGAATTCAGCAAGCGTTAATGTAATTACATCATGGAGCGCTTTTCTAGGTTTCGTCACTTGATTTTTTTTTTTTTTATACCAATAAGGGTTTCTCATCTGACTGACCACATCATTTCCTGTGTGAATCATTGATTTTGCCATTTTCTTTTTCAAATTTTTGCTTGCATCATTAAGCCTTCATTATGGTAAAAGTGTGTGTGTGTGTGTGTGTGTGTGTGTGTGTGTGTGTTATGCTTTAATACCGCATTCAGTAGGCTATTTAATGCACTAATACCAGCACCAGCACAGTATGAAATTTAAGGATCTAAAGCAATTATTCGGCCCCATGGAGCTAAGCTCTTAAGCTTCTCTTCTACTCACTCACACACACACACACACACACTCACTCACTCACTCATGAAACAAATCTACATACATACAACAAATCTGTTCTAGTCCTATATGTATGTAGAGACGTGTATAAAAGTGAACTCTACATGACAGATTGTTGAGTGAGTACCAAACAAACTGTGATGATGTATCTGTCTAATCTGACCTATCCTGTAGTGTTTCATTTAGCATTCTATCACAACTAGCTACAGCACTATAATTAGGCTAGCCTTCTAATCTGAAATGAACTGAAACTAGTCCAAAATACCAGAAGGGAGCATCCCAATCTTTTTTCCGAAGTGAACCAAGAACTCACACAGCAACAGATATTAAAGCTTATTATGTATATTCACCTCCGAAGATGTTTCTGTATTAATGCTTACGTTACAAGTCGAGTAGCTGCTTACAGATGCTGTACAAATCCTACAAGTGTTTCATTAGATTATGCGTCCATGTGTGTAGGCTGTGTACACACATCTGCTATATATGTACACACACACACACACACACACTCCACCGAGGATCCCCTGTCCTGTTTCCTAACTGCTGTTCAGCTCAAATAACAAATCTGCAGTGGAATTAGACTTGACATTGTGTTGCTCTCTGTAAGCATCATATCCTGAACAACACGTGAGGATATTAGACTACTGATTCATCTCTCCTACAGCACACTTACACACACACACACACACACACACACACACACACACACTCTTACAAAAACAATCCAAAGCCAGCAGGTGATGAATAAAGAGCAGTGTAAAGGAACAGATGGCCTGAAATGAGACACTTCCATCTAGCTTGTTAAAGAAAGTGTGATTAAAGGAATTGTGTTTTTCTACCAGAATCTGAAGGGAAAGTGTAAACAACAGAATTACTTGTTACTTTATTGCTTATAAAGAACAGCTTTGGTAAGAATCTCTCTCATGTCTGTCTCATCCGAAGAGCTTTATTGTTTAAGCGTAGGCTAACGGATGTAGTTTGTTTGTTTGTTGTTGTTTTTTTTTTTTAAACACAGCGCGGCTTATCACGGCGCGGCTCGGACAGTAGTTCCAGCCATAATTTTAATGCACTCGTTCTAATACATTATTGTTTCTATAGTAACAACTCATACACAGGGACTACTGCGGACGCTCCACATAATCTACTACTAATAATAAACATTTTAAAAACTTTGTTGTTTAACAAAGTAAAACATGTAATCGCCGATGTTGGTGCCGCTTTTTTAGGATACATCTATTTAACGTTTATAGAATGAGTCTCGTTTGTAAGAACTTTATAACAAAGTTTCCCAGCTCAGGAAAGTGTTCAGGACAGAGGAATTTACCAGGAGTTTTCCGGTTTCTCGATAAAATGACAGGCTGTGTTGTTTTCTTTATACAGAGAGAGAGAGAGAGGGTTATTACAGGTATAATGTAAGTGATAACGGGAACCAACTTGTCTTTCGGACGTTTCACAGCGTTAGATCTAATTATAAACCGTTAAAAAGTGTGTCATGTTGTTCACGACAAGGAGAACAAAAGAGGCTGGTGAGGGAATAGCTTATAGTGAGTTTGTAGCTGCTATAATGTAAGTGATAACAGGAATTCACTTGTTTCATGGATGTTCCACAACTTTAAATGTAACTGTAAATGGATAAAAAGTATGACTTGTCGTTTACTAAACAACAGTCTGTACAGGAGTTTTTTTTTTGTGATTATTGTGGCCAAAAATGCTTGATTTTGCTTTTTTGGCAGAAAACTACTTTCACAGTGATGTCTGTCGGTAAACGAGACCTTTTCGTTGTACTCATATTTGATGCACGTGAATCGAAGAGGGCTTTAGCTGAATACGTGTTGTGATGACGTCACGACGTCATCGCAAGCTTCTCCGAACATCGTCGAGTTTGCTTGATTTTGTGTTAATTTCTGCGATCGCAAAATCATAAAACCTTGGAGGGACTGAAATTTTTAAAAAATTAGGCTTGGAAAATTGCCGTGGTGTAAGAGGAATAAAACACTTTGTGACGTGCTGTTATTGGAAAATAATCAACTTTGCAGCGGTAACAGTAACTCTACTTTGGGGCCGCATCACATCGTGTCGTCGCTGATTGTTTTCCCATAACAGCATGCCCCCAAGTGTTTTATTACTTATGTATTTCAAATGTTTATTGAGTTCAACAGCTGCTGTTAGGCTTTTGAGTTTTCTGTTCTTTTCTCAGTACTGGGAAATGAGGCGAAAGTCTTGTTTGCAGTAATCACTCATATGGACAAATGGAAATACGGGAAGATGCTGGAATAATCTTTGAAACTACTCGATTTTTTTTCTTCATTTGTGCTTTATCATGATCTTGAGGCTAACAGTATTGGTGAAATTTCAACCTGAAGAAATGCTACTCACTCGATCCTACGATAACAACAGAAAAACTTCCCCATCTTCTAACCTCCCGGTTGCAGAGAAATTGGACGTTAGTCAGGGGAAACCTCTCTCCATGTCTCTCCCAGTGGATGATCATTAGACGGTGTGTTTTCTGCAGGACGTATGGTGTTGTGGAGGATCACTGACAGTGATGTAGTGCAGGGCCTGATGCTGCACATATCTGCCCCTCTCACTGCATTCATCATCCCGAGTCCGGGAGAGAGATGAGCTGGATTAGTGCGCTGCTGTAAATACTCAGCTCTACACTCGGACCATATTGTCACATGTGCAAAGAAAAATCACATTGATTTGTCTGTGTGATGGACATATTTTATCTAAAAAACTGACACGCTAGAAGGAGTCTCTGTGCTCTGTGAAACATTAACACGTTAGCCATATTGGGAAAAGACATTCAGTTCTAAGGCAGTTGGATGGAGTCTGTGGATAGACGCAGGTCTTCCATGATGGAATCAGATGTTTCCGATTTTTCAGATGTGGCTCGCTTTATGTTAATCCGATTTTACTCTGTTAGAGACGTTGTCATAAAGTTGTGCGTATGGCAGGAGATGTAAATGTAAGTATGCTGTATATGCACAGTGAATCTTTTGCTCTAGTTTAATACGTTTAATTACATTACACCTGTTTTGGAAACAGATATAAGTAAGGAATGAAACACTTGGGGACATGCTGTTATGGGAAAGTAATCCACAGTGTGGTGCCGTGATGAAGTGGAGCTACTGTTACCTGAAGTGATTATTTTTCTATAACTGCACATCCCATCCAAGTGTTTTACAACTCTTTTACCACAGCAGTTTTCCAGTATTTGTTTTTCTCACCCTGCCACCCTGTGCCCTATTTGATCAGGAGGTAAAAACAACCAAAAAAAAAAAAACAAACATGACGCAGAGGTAATCAAACTGTGAGAAGGAATTGCATGTGGGGCAGAGGTGAGATAAAAAAAAAAATGAAATGATTATTCACTTAAAAGACCTGACAACCTTTACACGTTACGAGTAGGAGCTCCACATTCTGACAACAGAACACAAAAATACGGCAAAAGAGCTTCTTTTCTCCCCTAATAAATACGTCAGATGAGACAATGGACATATGAATCATGAATGACTGACTTTGGTGAATGAATGTGTTTTGAGCTCTCCACTTAAAAGGTGCACCGGCGAGGCACTCTCATGTCCTGTCACGGTAAATATTTAATTTTTTTGTGGCTCCAGGCTCCCCGCGACCCAGTGTATGATAAGCGGTACAGAAAATGGATGGATGGATAAATACTATCAGTGTATGTCCATCTTAACTATCATTAAAAAAGTATATAGTTATCGATCATGTTTGACCAATCAACGCGCAGCATTCCTTCTAGCCCCACCCACATGACGCTGTTCGGTACTCATGGCAACTGGGGAAGAAAGGGAATTAAATTCAGTACAGGTAGAGGTGGAAATAACGGCAAAATGTCCGACGGAAAAGGGGTTTAACCGTTTAATCTGTTTAACTGTTAAAAGGGGCTTAATCTGTAGATTGGATTTCTGTTGGAGATTTGATTCATCATCCAACCACATTATTGCCGTAATGATAAACAGATGGCTGCTGTGTGGGGCAGGTGTGTGTGTTTGTGTCCGTCGTGTGTGTGGAAATGCAGATGATGATAGCTTCAGATTTGTGGGATTATCATTGGTTTGTGTGTGTGCGTGTGTGTGTTTGTTTGTGTGTGTTTGTTTGTGTGTGTGTGTGTGTGTGCGCGTGTGTTTGCCCCTGACAAAAATAGCTCAGTTTGACAGCGAAGCTCACAGCGCATTGGACAAGAGAGAACAGCCTGTGCTATATTTAAACACACACACACACACACACACACACACACACACACACACACACACACACCTATTCTCTCCTGCCTGTTTCTATAGCATTTATGCATTTTTATTTGTGGAGACTTTTATTATATTTGTGGAGTCTTTTCTTCCCTCATCACTCTGTATATTCAGGTGAAGGACGTACACACACACACACACACACACACACACACACACACAAAACAGCTGTTCATTTCCACTTCCACCACTTCAGCTGAATCATGTCCTGCTGAATAGTGACAGGGAAATGAGATGCCCCGTGTGTGTGTGTGTGTGTGTGTGCGTGTGCGTGTCATCCATTCACATGCTAATGACTCGCTCACACGGCAGCCACCTATGGACGTGGTGATGATGAATAAGCAGACAGGTCAGCAGGTGCAGGGTGTAAAAAACACTCCCGAGTTTCCCTCACGGCCTTTTTTACACTAGCGTGAGGAGCAGATACACGTGATGTGATGATGTGACGATGTGACTACGGCGGCACGGTGAGGGAGGTGATGAAGAAGCAGAGCGGGTTTACATGCAGCAGGGAAAAAAAGCTCGCAGGATCCACAAAAACACACGACACGTTTTCCTCAAGCGCCAAGTTGCCCTTTAGTTGCCATGGTTACTTTACTGTCATGGTCTCCAGAGAGAGCAGTCAAAATCAGTAAGCCTGAGATGCATACACACACACACACACACGCACACACACACAGAGAGAGAGAGAGAGAGAGAGAGAGCGCACTGCATAGAGGTACACATGTGCACACATATACACACAAACATGCGGACACACCCACCTGCGCGCACACATACACATATAAACATGTGGACAAACACAAAAGTACTGACATACAAACATGGATAAAAACAAATGCACACACACATACACACACACACACACACACACACATATAAACATGCAGATGCACACAGGTGCATAGTCTCAATTGGGGTCTCTTTATCTAACTTCAGGGCTTGTGTGAAAATGTGCTGATGTTTTAGGTCATATTTATGCAGAAATGTAGAAAATTCTGAAGGGTTCACAAAGGTTCAAGCACCACACTGTAAGTCTACATTGCAAAATCTCACTTTTTGTATGACTTTTTGTGAACAGCTCCATTCTGTCATGTTAGAGCTATTTCTGAGTGACGTCTTATTGCATTAACATAGAGTTATTTCCCACCACTTCAGCTGTCTGTGCTTAAATTCTCTGATGTTTAATGTCTAACAAAGTAATGGATGCTTTGGAACATTTAGTTATTAATACTTTACAGCTCTTCCGTCTTCTCTGGAAACTGAAGGCTGAAAGGCTGGTTAAATGGGCCGTTATAATGACGGCTACAGAATAAAGTTTCACTTTTTTTCACAGTTTTGTAGAAATCCATTCATGAGCCAGTAATGCGATCGTATGTGTGTGACATGTCCAGAGCTTTTATTACAAAGGAGACGAATATTGTATCACATACATCCCTGGTTTCTGAAAAGTTAGTGACGGTTTGTGCTCTGTGGAAGGCTTATGTGAGTGATTTGCATGTTCCCTCCTCCAGGTTCTGATTTCCTGTGCAACACCCACATCATCCCAGTGAAGAACGAAGAGGGCGTGGTCATGATGTTCATCCTGAGCTTCGACTACATCCTGGACGACGGGAGCATGGACTCTCTGGAGCACATCAACCACACGTCGCCGTCCAGACCCCAACACAGTGAGGCTTATAACTAATACACACACACACACACACACACACGCACACACGGTCTGTCTGCTACTACAGGCACTTTCTGGAAATTGTAGCATGAACGGAGTAAAAGGAACATAGGGGGAACCTAGAAGAGAGGATAGGAGAGAAGAGAGGAGGAGAAAAGAAAAGGAGTGGAGAGGACAGAAGAGAAAACGAGAGAAGAGATGAGAAAAGAAGAGAAAAGGAGAGGAGTGAAAGGAAAGGAAGGGAAGAGGAGAGAAGAAGAGGAAAGGAGGGGAGAAGGGGAGGATAGGATGGAACAGAAGAGGATTTCTCATAAATGACCTCTATAAGATGGATATGAAGAAAATCCCTGTGTCTAAGGGGAAAAAGAAATCAGATGACTTTCATACTGTGCAGTGTGTGTGTGTGTGTGTGTGTGTGAGAGAGAGAGAGAGAGTAGCCATAGCTGTATTCTCCAAGCAGCCCAGGAGGTCAAATGGGGGTCAATATTTATGCACCTCGGGGTCAGATAACACGTAACGCTTCTCTGTGCTTTACTGTGCAGTAATGCAGCTCCACACAGTCAGCAGGAGATACACACTGTGTCTCCAAGTCATATTTCACACATAAATCCCAATTAATAGCCCATGCAAATCTGTCCACAGGTATCATAGCAACAGAGAGGGTTTTGAAGTAAGTGTGTGTGTGTGTGAGAGAGAGAGAGAGAGAGAGAGAGAGAGAGAGAGAGAGACCATTTAGGAAGGCGTTGTATACCAAACAGTTTGCATTGCCAAAGTAGTGGTTGTGACAGAATTATTAGTTGTTCTGCATTGAATCAAATCTGTGCATCTGTGCATATCCCCCCCCCCTCCACTCTAAACACCAAAGAGGAAGCTCTGAAATAGAAAAGTAAAGGTTCGCATTTTTCACATTTTCTTAGATGTCAGAAATGTATTTTCAGTGACCCCGTTAGTGACGCGTGGCTTCTGAGTCTGACGAGGAAGAATTAAAGGAAATTCCCCAAAACAGATGCGGGTCCTGCAGGAGGCTCGGGGCTCGCGTTTGATCCGGGATATAAATAGACCTGTATGGCCAGTGACTTAATTAATCCTGGCATGGGATTTGAAGACTGAACAGGGATAGAAAGGGGCTGAAAAGAGAGAGGGAGAGGCATGAATGGAGAGGACCGGAGGAAAAAAGAGGAAGGAGAGACGAGGCAAGATTGATATCAGGAGAGAACGGCGGAGGAGGAGTAGCGTGATTGAGAGAGAAGGATGGAGAGGAGATCTGAAAAGGTAGAGACAGGAGAGAAAAAGATGGGGAGGGAGGGAGGGATGCGGAGAAAAGGACGAGAGGAGAGGATGAGATGAGAGAGAAAAAGGCGGAGAGAAGAACAGGATTGGAGAAGGGAAAGTATGTAGGGTATGTACGTGAGGAGGCACGACACAAAGCACAACTTTTATTACATTTGGAGAATTTAATGTGCTGAGTTTGTTTGTGAGGAAATTTCCATATAACACAAATTTATTCCACTTTTTAAACATATTCACAGTATGGCTAAAAAAATAAGCAAAAAGAGTCTTCTTTTCCACCCAATAATATCAGTTGACATTATTCTGGAATGATTGACAGTTGTGCAAGGTGTTTTGAACTCCCCTATATTAACTGACACCCCAGGAAGCCCCGCCCACTTCGCTTTATTTCACATTAGTAACATTTCGGTTGGTGCTCTCGTCTCAACCCGGTTGCTTGAGAGATGCGCCGGTGTGGTGCCCTTGCTTTCTGTCAAGGTGAATGGAGGATGTTTTCATTATGAGAACGAGTTCATTAATGTGAAATAAAATCTATCAATGTACGTTCGACTTCAGTACAGTTATTACACCAAGCACTAATCATATAAAGCCTTCAGTGACTGGAGCTTGTCCTGATGGCTGTAGATGACTCATATCACAATCTGCTGCTGTTGATGCTATGATATTTGATGAGAGAGAGAGAGAATTCACTTGACTTTGATGAGAGACTATAGCGAGGGAGGCGGAACGCTTCGTTTGAGACTTGCCCTTTCTCGCCTCCTTCCTGCGTCGTATCGATGCTGACGCCCCAGTTTTCTCCCATCAACGATATTTCTGTCTGACATCCGAGCACATCCAGCTAAAAATTCCTCACATTGCTTTGCTGCAGAGATTTACTGCAGTCTAACAAACGCTGAAGCCTTCTGTAGCAGCGGCTGTCCATCACATTTAATCAGAAATCTTCCTCTCACTTTATTCAGCGGTTACTACATCACGGCCAAACGATAACGGACACGGATGTTGTGTATGTTAGGGCCTATATGATAGCCTGGATCAGTTCCAGCTTAGCATTTCCATAATTTAAAATAACAGAAGTAATGTACAGTGTTTCTGACTTTTTTAGGGTGTGCTACTTGCATAAAAGCAAAAGAATCACAAAAACATTTTGTTTGGCTAGTTGTTTGCTAGCACCTGCTGAGATAAAACATGCTAGCGTGCTATTTTGCTAGCAACCGCTGATTTAAAACACATCTCAGCAAAAAAATGGAGGATGAACGTGTCTTGTAAAGTTACTACTCCAAGCTACTCCAGTAGTTCCTGGTCCACAGAAAAGTAACTACTGTTAAGCAAGACCTAAAAATGTTTTGGGAAATAAAGTTGACCCTTTTCCTCTGCTTCTTAGGCTCTTGTGAAAGGTTCCTCGGTTCCTTTAAAAGGTCCCTGTGGTGGAAATGTGCCTTTACAAGTGCAGGAAGTGGAGAGTAACAGCAAAGTAGGAGCGTATAAATGACAGTGAAGACTTTAATACCTTTACGTGATGTTTTTGACTTTGTGTCCCACCAGGAAAGGGCCGTTTCTTCCGTTTTCGCCTCCCCATGCCGCTAAGCATGCTGGGACTGAGCAAGCAGTCCCTTCCTCAGGAGGACCCGGACGAGGTGACCGTCTACTCGCCCGAACAAATGGACATGCGCTCGTCCTGCTCCTCCTCTTCCTCCCTGTCTCTATCGCTCTCACCAAATGAACTCCACCCTTCCACGCAAGACAGCTGCAGCCCCTCCTACCGCAATGACACCAGGGCTCTGATTGGCCAGAACCTGCTGGACTCCTCCTCTCCCGCCTCCGGGCCTCGGGACCAGTCCTCGCCACGGGACACAAAGGAAAGGACGGAACCTTCTGGATCAGTGGGCAGCGGGAGCGTGTGTACGCTGCGCAGAGCCTCGTCCACGCATGACCTCGAGGGATTTAACACTCATGTGGACAGGACGTACCGTGGCCGCCATGCTAGCGAAGGTACATGCACTACACACACACACACACACACACACACACACACTGTACTTTATGACAGTAGAAACAAAATGACAATTTAGCTATTGAGACACACTACTGAGGTGATCACACCTTCTATCACAGTCAACTCCAGAATTATTGGCACCGTTGTAATGAATGGGCAGAACTTATTGTATATACAATTCAAATTTACATGGAGGATCCCAATAATTTCAGGGTTGACTGTAGGTCTATCTCAAACACACACACACACACACACACACACACACACACACACACACACACACACACACACAGCTTTAACAAGCCTCATTCACACCTGCACAGCCCAGCTCTTATATTTCCACTTCTCACCCTCCCTGCCTCCTCTCTCTTTCTAACACCCCTCTTTCAGACAATGGGCGGAGCATTAAAGGTATCCGCACCAACTCTGTCCTAATGAGCACGTGCCTGCCTGCCTACCACCTGGAAGCATGCCAAGCCACATAACAAACACCAGGATATGAAAATGAATGCCCTGCTGGAATATGCTCGATGCTCTTATTAAAATGCACTGCATTCAGAATTATAGGCAGCATGTGATATATATGGTGATGTGTATGTATGTGTGTGTGTGTGTTTGTGCATGTCAGGGCTGCGAAGTTTCGTAACAGAATTGAATATTAGCAGGAGTGCCTCATCTTCATGCAGGGTTTTTTTTTTTTTTTTTTAATTTAACTGCTTTCCAACACAGTAAGATTGAAACCCTAAAAGAATCTTATTCACTATATATATATATATATATATATATATATATATATATATATATATATATATATATATATATATATATATATATATATATATATATATATATATATATACACCCAACACTTTCATTTGAGTTTTATTTTCCAGTACCATTTACATTCCCCAGGACAGTGTACATGACACACAGTTATTCCGAGCCTTTTTCCAACATCACAAAGACTTGAAGGGCTTTTTGGTTAAAAGTTTATAAATTATTCTGCGACTTTTAGTTAAACGATACTTTTGTTATAAACGATTAAATGTGCATATATTTTTTCCTTAAATATTATACAAATTATTTTTATTCTTGTGTGTTTGAGAGAAAAATAGTCATTTGGGAGTTTCATGCACACGAGTGTGAAAGTGTTTTCATGTGTTCGTGAGAATGTACGTGTTGTACGCTGCAGTGACGCACTACACACTGCATGATTGATAGATTACCTTTTTTTTTTATCCCATATTCGCTGACATTTTGCAGTCACGTATGCAGCTGCATTTCTTTCTTTCTTTCGGATTCATGTTGGAGTGTTTGGCTTCTGATTCGACTATGATCGTGACAAGGCACCAACCATTCTTGAAGCTTTCGGAGCTTTTTAGAGCTCTGTTGTGCATTTCATTACTCCAGTATAAACATAGCCTTTCATTTCAGGTGTGCGGAGTGTATTTAAGCACCTCAGTTCAAAGTAAAGCAATTGCTGTAATTCTCTCTGTCGTGTTTTATACAAAGCCAAGATGGCAGACTGATTTTTTTTCCCAATCTGAATCACTCTAATCCCCTCCCCTCCTTCTCTTTCGCTGTTTCTGATTGGCTAGTATCGCGCTCTTGGATGGCTGGGGGTATGGCTTGAGCTTTTCCTATTTGTGTTGTAATCGATCAGCATGACACTCTTTTGTCTGTCTTTTTTTTTTTTTGTCTCACTTTAAAAAAAATAAATAAATTCTATTTTAAACCCCAAGACGAGTAAGATGTGCGTTGTGAAGGTGTGTGTTGTTCATGTTAGTGCCGTGTTTCTGTGTATTGAATGACAGTCTATTATTCTATTAATAGTGTGCTATTATTCTCAGTGGATGTGAATGGAAAAGCATGAGCTAAAACCACGTGTGTGTGTGTGTGTCTCCTCGGACAGGACCGTTCAGCCAGATCAAGTGCAGTCTTCTGGGCTCCACGTCCGACTCGAACCTCACCAAATACAGCACCATCAACAAGATCCCACTCATCACGCTCAACTTCTCCGAGACCAACAACGACAAACGCCCCGCCTCACCGCCCTCCTCAGAGAAAACCATCATCGCCCCGAAGGTCAAAGATCGCACACACAATGTCACAGAGAAGGTCACGCAGGTGAGATGTCAACCAACATGACTAACACATGAGGAAGAACCAATCCAAACATACACTATATGGACAAAAGTTTGTGGACACCTGACCAAGGCATCCACATGTGGTTCTTCCCCCAAAGTTGGAAGCACACAAATGTATAGACTGTCTTCTCCTTACTCAAACTAAGAGGCTCAAACCTGTTCCAGCATGACAACGCCCCTGTGCACAAAACGAGCTCCATGAAGACATGGTGTGTTAAGGCTGGAGTGGAAGAACTCGAGTGTCCTGCACAGAGCCCTGACCTCAACCCCACTGATCACCTTTGGACCTTTGGGATGAACTGGAACTGCAGCCTCCTCACCCAACATCAGCACCTGACCTCAACCTCACTAATGCTCTTGTAGCTGAATGAACACGAATCCCCACAGCCACGCCCCAAAATCTAGTGGAATGTCTCCCCAGAAGAGTGGAGCTCATCTAACAGTAAAGTGGAATAAATCATCTGGAATGAGATGTTCAACAAGTACATATGGATGTGATGGTCAGGTGTCCACATACATTTGGCCATATAGTGTATTTTTGAGAAGTTAAAGATTTCAGGGATTTGGGGTGTCATGATAACTAATGGTACAGTAAATAATCCATGAACCCACATTCTTCTTTCTCTCTTCACCTTTTTTTTTTTTTGTGGTTTTAAGAGGCAATTTTATCAAATGTAACCTTTCGGATTTTTTATTTTTTTTTACTTCCTTTCACTGATATTATTTAACAAAATTTTTCTTTATATTCACCGTGTTTGCTCACTGCATAGGGTAATAGTGTTGCAGTCTACAGTTACACTTACAATTTATTTTCACTATGATAATAGTATTGCCACATTTGACTTTGATTGGGTTGCTTGCTATCGTTGAAACAAATACACTGTCTTAATAGTTTGCACAGTTTAGACAAGTGCCAGAGCCATGCATGTTTCAACAAGAAATACAATGAGATCATTTAAAGAAAAGAAAAAAATAAAATAAAATAAAAAATCCATTTGTGGGCTTCAAGTCAGGTGGCTATATGAGCACAGCCTTGACTCGACACCCCTTTCACCAGTTCCGTTTGGAGATAGGAAACAGACACAGGGACTCGATCATGATAGTTACAAACTCAATTTAGTAACCTTACTGTGTCGTATTGAATCATCCAGTGGAAAAGCTTTATCAGTAATAGATAGTAAAATATTCTGTCAGCAGGTTTTTACCCGATGCTGCTTAATCCATAGCAGAGCTGCCAAAAAGAATTTCCCATTTCCTTACTTATTTCCTGTTATTTTTTTACAAATGTGAAATTCCGGTGCCACTATTGTTCTATTTTTAGTCTCCTAGGGTGAAATGAAACACATTTCCTAAACTTGTTGACCTAACGAGTTGCACTGAGGGTCAGCAGAGGTCACTAGGATGCCCTCAGAGATCCTGCTGTTGCTGAAACTGTTGTTGCTGCTTTGTTCTGCTACATTTACACCGTGTAATGGGCTGATGATCACAGACTCTTACATGGATGGTAGGTTAAGAATTGCAGGTAAAATCCAACCAAATACCAGTGACGAGAAAACATCACAACATAAGAAAACAATAACCACAGATTTTAATGATTATTTCTAATCATTGCTTTATTTACTTTCCACCTTCCATGATACAAATGCAGTTTAGTGTCGCGCTACTGCTAACATTCGCTCTTAAAACCACAGGCTCATCAGAACACTAAATCTTTTAAATAATTCAGACCCCAAGGCGTTTAGAATGCGCTCTAATCCACACACTCCTGACGCGTCTTCAGGTTACCAGATTCAAAAGGCTTTAAATAAACCATCAGACACAAACACGCACATCGTTAATCTCTCTCCCAGACCCTCGTTTTGTCAGCTCCCTGTTTCATCGTCGTCCTTACCGCGTTCCGTGATTGTTTGTTTGCTCAGTCGTTGTCGGACTGTAACTAAGCAGATGGCATTTATCACACACAGATGGTCAGTTTCATCTCTCGTAGTGTCTTTATCAAAGCTAAAGAGTTGGACACTCGTTAAACTACACCTCAGGACCTGATGCTTGGAGGCTGCCTAAAAGATAAGCACTGTGCTGACTGTAGTTCTCTCTATCACACACACACACACACACACACACACACACACACCCTCCTAATATAAATACCCTTTAAGGAGTGAAACGTTTACACCAAATGACTGGGTTAGATTTTACAAATCAAAGATGGCTGCAGCTCGCATTAAGCCTTCAGATTTGCTGAAATGAAGGGGAAATGTTCCCAAATGCTTGAGATTCTAGTGTTTATTACCAGTTGAGGAGAGTGTGTGTGTGTGTGTGTGTGTGTGTACGCAAACTCTCAAAGCAGGAGTCAGATACACTGAGTTGTCATATACAATCATTTACAATGTTGAATTCATTAGCACAGAGGCAAGACAGTAATGCTCCACTAGATACAAAACAAATAACACTGAAAATGTAAAAACAACACACACACACACATACACAATAACAGATCCATATTGGGTTTAGAGTCCTAATACTTTATTTATCCACAGTAGGAACGCTGCCAGACCTGCAACCTCACACACAGTGATCATATAACGCACACCTAATTGCATATTCAGTGTATTCAGAGGTGAGTTAAACACGTGCAGTGAGGAGTTAATTACAAAAGTGCACACATTGTTCAGTATTCAGAATGCTCAGACGTTTGCACAGAATAACAGAAGCATGTCTCAGTTGTTGAATAATATAGATTTTCTTTGTGTGGCCTGATTCTATATTAGTGGCTTAGTGGTTAGCACTTTTGCCTCGCACCTCTGGGGTTGGGGGTTCGAATCCCGCCTCCGCCCTGTGTGTGCGGAGCTTGCATGTTCTCCCTGTGCCTCGGGGGCTTCCTCCGGGTATTCCGGTTTGTTGTCGTGTCTCTGTGGGTTTCCTCTGGGTTCTCCGGTTTCCTCCCACCTCCCAAAAACACACAGGTAGCTGGACTGGTGAACCCAAATCTAAACTGCCCCTGGGTGTGAATGAGTGTGTGAATGTGTGTGCTGTGTCCTGTGATGGACTGGCATCCCATCCAGGGTGTATTCCTGGGATAGGCTCCGAATCCACTTAGAACCCCAACCAGGATAAAGCGCTTAATGAGCATGAATATGGAACGAACAAATCTTGTCTGCTTCTATCACAACAGTATTACGTTTTGCTTCTCTTGCTTTTGTGCTATCTTATCGCAGTGTGTTCTGTGCAGTCACGTTCCTACTATGCCTGTTATTTATCGTTTAGAGGCAAGCTCTTGTTTTAAAGTGCCTGTTTTGTTTTGTTTTTTAACTCAAGAAACACCTCAGAGCTGTGAACTGCAGACAGATGATTTCAGTGATCAGAACAGAAAATCATGTTAAGCTCGATTGTTCGGTCCGGATACAGAGAACCTTCCACACGTATCAGTAAAACTTAAGTGAATACAGCCCTCATTAAACCTGCCTCAAAAGCATATTTTCTTGAAAAAAACTTTGATTAGGTCTAGCACGAGAGCCGGTAAGCCTCCTGATATGTCACGTGCATAATTAAACAGTACGCCTACCCGATTCTGCTTCCTGTTCAGCAGCTGGAAGAGCTATTTTAAGCATGACCTTTGACCCCAAGCCGCCGAAGTCTACAGATTCATCGGGGAGAGCGAGAGAGAAGGCGAAAAAAGGCGCAATGAGAGTTTGATTCTATTCCTGACAGTTTCCTCCTGCTTTCTGTGACAGTAATTGCTGTGCCTTCAGGATCGCTGTCTGTCTGTCTGTCTCCGTCTCTCTTTCTCTCCCACTCCGTTACTTTTCCCTCCCTCTCTCTCGGTCGCTGAGAGGACACAATGGCTCTGGTAATTATCTCCACAACACTGGGGTTGCCTGAAGGATCCCTTCCCACACACACACACACAGACACGCACACAGACACACACCGTCAAACTCTAAGTGCACAACCAACAAGGCTCTCTGCACGACTAATCCGAAGTGTCTGGGGGAAAATGGGCTGCAGGACAGCTCTCTCACACACACACACACACACACACACACACACACACACACACACACACACACACACACACACACACACACACACACACCAGTCTACACAGTCAAGTTGTGCACTCTGAACAAGAGTGTGTAGAAAAGCTGAGTCGCATGAAATTGGTAAAAGCAAACAATTTAAAATGTCAGAATTTCCATTTTTACAGTTTATACTACAGCGCTGTTGAATTCTTGATTCTGATTTGTCAGACGGTGTTGATTAATTTTCTACAGCAGCAGCTACGTACAGTAGTGCAGCTGCAAATCACAGGTTTATATTAATGTGCTCATTCTAAAACAGAATAAAAAACATTTATGGAAGGAGTCTCCAGTGTCAGTGGTTCGTAACAGTCAGTTTTCAGACATGGGGAAGTCTTCGCTTTGTGCTTGACAAGTTCTGTGTATTTGTTAGTACAGCTAAAAGGTGCAGCTCATTTACCAACAAACATCACTGCAAAAGACCGTGCAAAACAATTTCGTGCATTTGCGATTTTGCCAATTCAAGTAGTTCTCTGCAGTAAAGCACAAAAATCTCTGCAAATTGCATCGCAAATTTTACCGCAGCAAAATCGGGCATTTTTGTCCGCAACGATCACAAAAAAACTCCACAAAATCCTGTACAGACTGTCAGATGTGTCGTTCCTCACAGGAATTATAAAAGGAACGAAACACTTTGGTACGTGATGTTACAGGAAAATACTCAACCTCATTCAACACATACACTCCCTCTTCCTTAGGTACTGTCTTTGGGTGCCGATGTGCTTCCTGAGTACAAGCTCCAGACCCAGCGCATCGACAAGTTCACCATCCTGCACTACAGCCCTTTCAAGGCCGTGTGGGACTGGCTCATCCTGCTGCTGGTTATTTACACGGCCATCTTCACGCCGTACAGCGCCGCCTTCCTGCTCAACGACCCCGAGGAGAAGAAGAGGCGCGTGTGTGGCTACTCGTGTAACCCGCTCAACGTCGTCGACCTCATCGTGGACATCATGTTCATCGTCGACATCCTCATCAACTTCCGCACCACGTACGTCAACGCCAACGAAGAGGTGGTCAGCCACCCGGCCAAGATCGCCGTGCACTACTTTAAAGGATGGTTCCTCATAGACATGGTGGCCGCCATTCCCTTTGACCTCCTCATATTCGGATCGGGATCAGAGGAGGTGAGAAATGTCTCCCACTGTGATTTATAACGTCACTTAAGATACTACCCTGCTGGAAAAAAAACAAAACAATAGAAACCATCACAGAAATTCTAATAGTTTCCACTACAAATACCATTACAAACCATCAGATAACCATTAAAACCATTGTCATTACTAGTCCTTAATGGTATCCACTAGACATAACATGCCACCAATAGAAGGCAACAAATTACCAGTAGAGAGCTACAGGGACCATTACAGTTTCCATTAAAACTAATACAACTCAAGTCGGCCTTAACACATTGGTGGTGAGTTGGCCAAACCTGATTTTAACTCATTAACTCAGTATAACCATTAAAACCAGTACAAATACTGTGAGGGTTTCTATTGTTTCTTTGTTTTTTCAGCAGGGTACCTACTTTAATACTCCATGACAAAGCAACAGGTTAGAAAAACAACTTTTTAAAGTGGAGGGTGCACTTTTAAATGAAATTCAGATGTATCCTGCATAGTAAGACCATTTGACTTGAATTTTTTATTTTTTTTTAATCTCTCACAATAAGTATACATGAACAACAGGTTACTAAAACTTACACAAAGGCTTATTTGAACAAGCACCAGCTGTCATAAAGACATAACACTACTCCGATGTCGGGTTGTTATAACTCCCCAAGCTTTGTTGTGTTTTCACACTTTCTGTACTGACGTATGTTAAAACGTCATGACGGTGCACTCCGGTATAGTCGCACAACGGTGGTGAAGTTTTGTCAAACATCAAAATCACAGTTCAGTTTAGATTAGGTTAGGGGGAAAAATATTTACATTACTCTGTCCTGACAATGCCGTGAGTGTTCACAACTGTCATCACCATTATGTGATTCTGATATACCGAGCTACAAAGTCAGCTGTCATGATGGAAACCATCATAACACAACCTTCTGTTTAAAAGAAAATGCAGCACAAGCATTACGTGTGCTCTAATCTTTATAACAGCTGACGCTTGTTGGAATAAATGTTGATGTAGTGAACACCGCTCTTGAATAAAGTGTTACATTTCTGTCAAATGGTCATGTGCACCAGCTCTCAGTTTCTTTTCTCTGCTCTTAAATACCTCATTCGACCTATCGGAGTTTAATATTATATCATACCACAGCACTGTTTTTACTGAATTCTTGATTCGGTCGGTCTGAAGGTGTTGATTAATTCTCTATAACAGCGGAAACCTGCAAATCACAGGTTTAACTAATACGTTATTATTTCTATAGCAACAGCTTACACAGGGATGTGTGTATAGTGGACACTCAATGTAATAGGATTTAAAAAGGGTATAATGTTGATATGGTGATGTTATTTAGACGTTCATTTGTTTAGCATTTTTGGAAGGAGTCTGCAGTGTCAGCTCTTTGTAAAAGACGGGCGAAGGTTTATGACACAGGAAAGTCTTCAGGACAGAGGGGTTTACACTTTGCAGTTTCTCTGTACCAAAAAAAAAACGCCATTTTTTGTCTAATTCCCTCAAATAGAAAGAAAAAAAGAGGCTGCTCAAGGAATGCATGAACACTTCACAACGTAACTATAAATGGATAAAAAACATTCTTTAATAAATGAAAAAAGAAAAAAAAACTGCTGTAGTATAAGCGTTATAAGACAACAGTAACTCCACTATATCACACCACCCTGTTGTTGATTATTTTCCTATAACAGCATGACACAGTGTTCTATTCCTTACGTATTAAATAAATAAAATACATTGCTCTTGCTCTGAGAGAGTCGATTTAATGAAACAGCACTTGACATTTCCTCAATTGCTGAAGTTCTCTCTCTCTCTCTCTCTCTCTCTCTCTCTCTCCACAAGACCACAACTCTGATCGGTCTGCTGAAGACCGCCCGGCTGCTGCGGTTGGTGCGTGTGGCTCGTAAGCTGGACCGTTACTCCGAGTACGGCGCCGCCGTGCTCATGCTGCTAATGTGCATCTTTGCGCTGATCGCTCACTGGCTGGCGTGTATCTGGTACGCCATCGGCAACGTAGAGAAACCCTATCTGGAGCACACCATCGGCTGGCTCGACAACCTCGGCATGTCCATCGGCAAGCAGTACAACTACAGCGACCCCTCCTCGGGCCCGTCGATCAAGGACAAGTACGTGACGGCGCTGTATTTCACATTCAGCAGCCTGACGAGCGTCGGCTTCGGGAACGTCTCGCCTAATACTAACTCGGAGAAGATCTTCTCCATCTGCGTCATGCTGATCGGATGTGAGTAGCAGCGCGAATCATAATTGATGCTAAAAAGGCTAAAACTTTGTCACAGTCTGCCTATCGAGCTAAAAAAAATTACAACATTTCTGGCTCTGCCATTCTTCTGCCTTTTTGTATTTTTACTGTTATTGCACTTTTAATGTAGGTCAATCTTTAACCATAGCAAATTACAGGCTTTTCAGTGTAATATATACTGCAAGGGAAATCATCATTGCAGTCTGTAGTGACATTTTCGTCACAGAACCATTTTGGTCTTATTGTAGTAGTAATGTATGAATAATAAATATACAAATATACGAAGAATTGAGAATGTTGTTTCAGTTCTGGACATTATATCCATTACTTTCACTTGAATTGTGCCAATAATTCTAGAGTTTACTTCAGATTGTCCTCTTGAAATATGCTGACCCCTTTTTCTTCGACCTCTGACCCCAGCCCTGATGTACGCCAGCATCTTCGGGAACGTTTCGGCCATCATCCAGCGTCTATACTCGGGAACGGCGCGATATCACCTGCAGATGCTCCGCGTCAAGGAGTTCATCCGCTTCCACCAGATCCCCAACCCACTGCGCCAGAGGCTGGAGGAGTATTTCCAACACGCCTGGACCTACACCAATGGCATCGACATGAACATGGTATAGGAACGAACGTGTGTGTGTGTGTGTGTGTGTGTGTGTGTGTGTGTGCACCTGGGTATTAATGTGTGTCCAATTCTTTTCTTATATCTCTAGATCACTCTTGATTGGTGAGGAGACATTCGAATTTTGAATAATTGATATGAATTTGACATGATTGATACTATTACTGATACTAATACTATTGTTATTTATGAATATATTAGCTAGAATGGAGACACATCAATTTGTTTCGGTATCTAAATATCCACAGAACAAATATTTCAGAACTGATGAGAATATTTTACTTGTCACTATAACGTTTGTTGCCATGACAGCTTAACGCAGTGCATAGCCAAGAATTAATTTCAGGGCAGGATGAGGAAATATGCTAAATAAATCACTGATCAGGACAATTATACTGATAAGTATAATTGATGCACTCATGCATTTTGGCTGGATGCCCGGCCGCAGTAGGCGGCGATGGCACAATTCTTTTTAAAATTTTGTCATTTAAGGCACAATCTGCCATCAACTAATCGCAACATTATTAATAACATTGCCATAAAATACCTTTAGTTTCAGTTCCACTGAAAATAATTTAAATAATATAATAGTAAGGGGGGGAAAATACATTTTATCTTATAAAATCAGATCTATCTGTTTTTCTCCTCCTGCAGTAGAATTTTAGCTCTTCCTTTGCGGTTACTTTGATATCCATGAGCTCATAAAAATGTATGATCACTGTAGCGGCTGGTAGCCAATAAAATGTGATTTGTGAAATGTTTGTTTGACATTTAATGATGACTTTGGTTGCCTTTTCTGAACATCATTCTACAGCAATTGCTGTGGGGATACATACTATACTATATATATATATATATATATATATATATATATATATATATATATATATATATACACACACACACACACACACACACACACACACACACACACAAATTAAAATAGTAGTCTCCGGTACGGTTTGTGCAGTTTTATAAGGAGATGAGCTGGTAAGTTTTATTGAGCATCTTGCAGAACCAGCCACAGTTCTTCTGGAGACTTTGACTTTCGCACTCGCTTCTTATTTTTGCAGCAAAACCCAGCAGCCTTCATTGTGTTTTTTGTCTGAAAAGGGTCTCTTACTTAATATGCTGCTTTCTTTAATGACATACAGACATTTTTCTGTAACGCTTAATTCTGTGCTAGAAAACCAATGTTTGGGAATCTAAAATGATTTTTGTACTGACTCGATAATGTAGACGCCATAAAATAAAAAATCTGTAACAAAGTTTGTACTAAAAAAAAATAGGGTGCCTAAAACTTTTGCACAGTACTGTATGTTACCATAACAACAAGCACAAAGCACAAACGTGCATGTGACATAAGCTGCCTTGGTATCAAACATTACAGTAGCGAACATTACGACTGACGGTACCCTGTCATGGCAACTCAGGATAGATATGATGTCTTCCTCAACACATTAATGACAAGGTTATGTCAAGCTTATGAGTAGTGATCATGACAATTACTGCTTATGGTGATGCTGGACAATCCTGACAGTCATGACAGCTCATCACAGGTTATTATTTTGTGACAGGGTTATGTCAGTCTTACAACGCAGGGTTGAAATACAACATGATTGTGTCTTAATTTCTGCTGTGATCAGATTGCGAGGTTATGATCAGTGTGTGTGTTTTACTCCGATGTGTTTCTGTCTCTCTCTTATCTGCTTCACTTGGATTTCAATCCTCTGGTAAGAACAGGAGGTACAAATAACTCATGACTAATAATAACTAATTCCAAGATTAAACCGCTTGGTTCATGTTATTAATTCACAGATGAATTATAGATTAATTAAAGTAATGCCAATCGCTCTGTAAAGGTTGTTATGCATGCGTAATACCATCCTAATAGACACGTAACTGTAATAAACAGTGGATATATGAAATGATTTGTGCACATCATTAGCAGTGGCTCCAGATAAACACAGCAGGGGGAACTGTTTAAGTGGGTACTTCGTTAAGAGGGCGAGTTGGAGCATCAGAGCCGGCCTGGTGCTTTTTGCACCACCAATCTCCGAGCTCACTGCTGACAGCTGCACTTGCCAAATGCTGTTAACCCTTTCCTTTCCAAATCTCCTCTGTCTTTCTGTCACTGCAAATGAGTCCTCAAGTCTTTAGAGCCTTTGCTCTAAAATGATCTTGGTGTCAGTTTAGCAAGAGGTTATTTCAGACCTTAACCCTTAGTTTAAGTGATTTTGTTGGATGTGTTATGCATGGAATGGTAGCTCGTCTGTTTTACTATGGAGTGTAGACTCAAAGCTGTTTCACAGGTAAGTTTATCCTCATTTTTTGTTTAACTCTTACTCCCCCCCCCCAGGACTAGTTTACAGATTTTATTATTTTCTTTTTTCAGTGTGTATTTTTTATCTATATAACTGATTTTTATTTTAAGACCAGTTTTGCCAGGTCTGCAGTTTTCCTGCTAACACTGGGCTATTTTTGAATTGCCACAGTGGGTTCATATTTTTGCCTGAAAGTTGGGAGTGTTTTGCACACATTAGGTTTATTATATCTATGTACAGTGCTGTGGAAAAAGTATTTGCCCCATCCTGATTTCTTCTGTTTTTGTGCATATCGCATACTAAATTGCTACAGAAATGAAAACAAAATCTAAGATAAAACAAAGGCAAACTGAGTAAATACACAATACGGTTTTTAAATGATAATGTTATTTATTGAAGCAAAAACGTTATCCAATACCAGCCGGGCTTGTGTGAAAATGTATTTCCCCCCCGTAGTTACTAATTCCCCAAATCTATGAAACTGCATTCATAATGGTGTTCAGCTGGACTAGACACAACCAGGCCCTGTTCAATCAAATCAATACTTAAATAGAACTTTTTCAACAGCATGGAGTTGGTTAAAAGGTCTTATCCAGTAACACACTATGCCAAAATTAAAAGAAATTCCAGAAATGATGAGGAAGAAGGTGATTGAAATACATCAGTCTGGGAAGGGTTACAAAGCTATTTCAAAGGCTCTGGGACTCCAAATAACCACAGTGAGAGCCATTATATCCAAAGGGAAAACCCGGCACAGTAGTGAACCTTCCCAGAAGTGGCCGACCTTCCAAAATTCCTCCAAGAGCACAGCAACTACTCATCTAGTAAGTCACAAAAGAGCCAAGGACAACATCAAAGGACCTTCAGGCCTCTCTTGCATCAATAAAGGCCAATGTTCATGACTCCACTATCAGAAAGAGTGGTGAGGTGAAAACCACTGCTAACCCAGAAGAACATTAAGGCTCATCTGAATTTTGCCAAAACACACCTTGATGATCCTCAAACAAAAAAAAAAAAAAAAGGAGAATGTTCTGTGGACTGATAAGTCGAAAGTGGAACTGTTTGGAAGACAGGGGTCCCGTAAACCAAACACATAATTCCAACAAAAGATCATCATACCTACGGTCAAGCATGGTGGTGGAAGTGTGATGGTGTGGGGATGCGTTGCTGCTTCAGGGCCTGGGCAACTTGCAGTAATTGAGGGAAACATGAATTCTGCTCTCTACCAGAAAATCATAAAGGAGAATGTCCTGTCTTCAGTCCGTAAGTTGAAACTCAAGCGCAACTGGATTATGCAGCAAGACAAAGATCCAAAGAATAGGAGTAAGTCCTGATCTCTAGTTATCAGAAGCGTTTTGTTGCAGTTATTGTTGCTAAAGGTGGCACAACCAGATTAAGTTTAAGGGGGCAATTAGTTTTTCACATGGGTGATAGGTATTGGCTAAATTCTTTTTGCTTCAATAAAATAAATAAATAAACAATGTGTTGTGTTTACTCAGGTTGCCTTTGTTTAATGTTGTATTTTGTTTGAAGATCTAAAACTATTTAGTATGAGATATACACAAAACCAGAGGAAATCAGGATGGGGCAAATACTTTTTCGCAGCACTGTGTATATACACTATATGGACAAAAGTTTGTGGACACCTGACCATTACACCCATATGTGGGCCTTCCACAGTCTGTTGCCACAAAGTTGGAAGCACACAACGGTATAGAATGTATTTGTATGCTGTAGATTTACAATTTCCCTTCAATGGAACTAAGAGGCCCAAACCTGTTCCAGCATGACAACAGTCCTGTGCACAAAGCGAGCTCCATGAAGACACGGTTTGCCAAGCAAGACTGGAGTGGAAGAACCCGAGTGAACTGAACACTGAACACCTTTGGGATAGACTGGAACGCAGACCTCCTCACCCAACATCAGTGCCTGGCCTCACTAATGAACACAGCCATGCTCCAAAATCTAGTGGAAAGCCTTCCCATAAGAGATGAGATGTTCAACAAGCACATACAGTACAAGTGTGATGGTCAGGTGTCCACAAACCTCTGGCCATATCGTGTTCTCAACATTAGCTCAGTATTGCATTTTATGATTGTATTACATTGTGTGTCATTCTCATTATTTATGGTGATTAATGTAATAATACAAGGACATTTTGCTACCTTAGTGAAAACTAGCTATTTATGTAAGCCATTTACAGAAGAAAATAACTTTTTTGTGGTGTGAGTACTTTTGAATATTACACTACATGTGACGACAGCTGAACAGATATTGGACTGCTTTTGTCAAGCAGACCTGGCAACCCTGCTACAGACAAGAGAACAGTTTTGAAAACCAAAGGACAACGCAAATGGCAACTGTGCTGTGTCTCTCATCGTCCATCGGTAAAAGCAAACCAAATCCAAACCTTATAATTATGGCTTGAATTTCTCCCGTCTTGTAATTGTAGAGCCAAAAGCAGGTGCATGTTGTTTTCAGCCTTCCCAGCACTGCCCATGCATTAACTTGTTTTTGTATCTTTCTTTCTCTCTGTTCTATGTGAATGTCTCTCTCTCTCTCTCTCTCTCTCCCTGTCTCTCTCCCTGTCTCTCTCTTTGCAGGTGCTGAAGGGATTTCCTGAGTGTCTGCAGGCTGACATCTGTCTGCATCTCAATCAGTCTCTGCTGCAGGGCTGTAAGGCCTTCCGAGGGGCCAGTAAAGGGTGTTTGCGTGCTTTGGCTATGCGCTTTAAGACGACACACGCCCCGCCAGGCGATACCTTGGTACACTGCGGGGATGTGCTCACCGCCCTGTATTTCCTTGGCCGAGGATCTATAGAGATCCTGAAGGACGATATCGTGGTGGCCATTTTAGGTGAGTCAAGTTCTGTTCAGTCCTACAATTACAAATAACACTGACCCCATTTTATTTTATAGCAATACAATATTGATTTTGAAAATACACAACACGCCATATCATTATCAACGAAAACAATATTTATCAAAGATAAACAACATCCACTCCCCTCTCTGAATTAACTGTAAATAAGAGTGAATGTGACAGCAAATATATTTGTTTTTATATTTGACACTTTTATTTTTTACTTGAGTCAGAATGAACAGAACATAATGACCGTAATTTATAATCTAATTCCCGAAATTGATCGATCGTGCTCATAATGGAAAAAATATATTTTCCTCCAAACTGAACACTATTAGGTACGATTTTAAAGTAAAAAAAAATGTATTGTACAATGATGTAATTTCTTCAAATGTAATACATAAATTTGCCTCATGTATTTAATTTACTAGGCAAAGTCACATGCATAATTGAGGAAGAGCAACTAAATTATTCAAATTGTTTTCCAATAAACTCCAATAAACCAGTCTGGCTTTATAGCCCCTGGGGTGTTGTACATCGACAAACAAAGAGGCCTGGTGAAACAAATCTGATTCATGGACAAATGCTTTGGCAGTTCTGTACTAGTTGATATACTGAGGGTTAATTATCCAATTCTGACCTGATGCTGACAATCAGATTTCCTAAATTACATGGATTACATTGTAAGATAAATACGGACAATAGCTGATTTTGATCTGGAAATAAAGATGACGCACAGAAACAAATATTTGTAGCATGATGAAAAACACAAAAACATTCTTAACTAATTGAAGAAATTTGCTGTCTAAGCCGCAGCTCTGCACTCCACTAAACTTTCAGTCAAGCCCTAAACCATATGGTGTTAAGAAAAGTCTGCTAATTATTAAAAACAAAATGTGTGGCTGTCTAGGAAATTCATTCAAACTGTAAAATCTTTCTACTATATATAGGTCTGAAACCTACAGACTTTCCTGGTTTCACGTTTCAGTTGTAATTCAGAAGTTCTAACAGTCTGGTTATACCCAAAAGTGAAAAGAGCGAAAATTTCATTTCAAGATTTCGTTCTGAATGTGGTGCAGGAGCATGGCAGAGCATTTTGTCAGTAGGTTTTATAAACTGAACTGATTAGGCTTATGTTCGCACATAGCTACCCGACAACTCGATCAAAGTGTGACATTCACTGTGTGAGAAAAAACACACATACATTTGAGGCAAAACACACATACATTTGAGGCATCTTTATGCAGACTGACTGACACCTTGCACAGCATATTTGTAGAAAGATATGAACATACTTTTGGTGAAATTTATTTATGGTTTCTTAAACGTGATTATTTAGATTATTTATTTGAGTATTTTATAGGCAGAAAATCCAACTTTGGCAAAAACCTGTTTTGTTGTTGTTGTTGTTCTTTGACTATTTGCCAGAATTCAGCTACAGTTTTCTCAAACCGCCTCATACATAACCTTAATCACTCTCAGTTCCTAACGTGCTATCTTAATTACTACCGTGTTTCCCCGAGTATCTACACTTCACCCCCTGAGACTCAAACTGAAAGTTTTAACACCCTAGTCTATAATAAATGACACCGGAAAGTAACAGAAGCCTCCTGAGGTCGGGTCATATTCTCTCCTCAGTTTACAGTGAGCCAACAGAAGCTCTTCGAGGTACAGCAGATTTCTCCAGAAGAATTTAAACGATGATGCAATGACATGTCAGTCTGAAGAAATAGCTCATTTCAGGTGGAAATAAAAACAAACTATAAAAAAATAAAAAAGGCAGAGTGATGACATACCTTACACTCATTCAGCTTTCAGACCATAAAAATAATCTGAATGAACACAGAGCTTACACGGATTCGGCTTTCTCCGCTCGTAAACGGCACAGAGCATCCATATATCTCTTATATTGCGCACTGTCTTCACGCTTCTAAGCTAGAACTGCACACCTTTCTGCGTTTCATTTAACCAGCTGTCTAAGACAAAAGCAGTAAAGGTCTAAATGATGAGTTTTTTCACGCCTCTAGTTCAGTTTGAGCTCTTGCTGTTGCTTGCACTACGACTTGGGTCCACGTCCCAGGAACACGTTTGGTTACACTGGCAGTGGAAGGGAACGTCAGTGTGGTCTCTGTCACTAAACCACATATACAGTATGCATATACAGTCGGGTCCATAAGTATTTGGACAGCAACACAATTTCCGTTATATTGCCTCTGTACACCACCACGATGCATTTGAAATGAAGCAATCAGGATGTGATTGAAGTGTAGACTTTCAGCCTTAATTCAAGGGGTTTAAATTCAAGTGTGGCCTGTTTCCTCGCTATTTCATGACAAATTAAGGAGTGTAAGATGAGTGTGTAAGATAAGTTCCTCTCTGGATGTGTGTCTAAAGAGAAAAGAAAGTACTCTCACAAACAAGTCATATCATAAGGTAAAAAAAAAAAAAGAAGAAGAAATGTACAATATGATATGGAAGATATCATACTCTGCATTCTTCAAATCAGGTGTCTGGAGAACAAGGGACTGTTGTTTTGAATTTTTTTTTTTTTTTTTTTTTTTTGTAAAATAAATTCTTTTTAAACCTAGATACCGAGAGTAATGCAAACTTTTATTTTTAGTTTTTATTTTTAGTTTATTACTTGTAAAGTCCCTGTGAAGTGCCTTGAAACGCACAGCGTTATTCGATGTGTTGACGTAATTTCCACTTAAACAGTCAGTAAGGGCGTAACATATTGAGTGGCTCGGCCCCCCTTTTTAAACAGCCAATAGCGTTTAGCTTACCTCACAGCCTAAGGCTAAGGCGTACTTGACAAAAAATTTAAATTGAAAAAATTGGAAGTGAATGAATTCAAGCCATTTCCTTCTTAACCTACTTACAGTTGGAAAACTGAATAAAACACACATTTAAACAGCCAGAGACACATTTACAACCCGTGCTTGCTCATATGATTTCTATCGCTCAACAACAGCAACTTTGGCAAGGTGATTTTTATAATGTTGGGGGCGGGACACTTCAGATTCTAGAGCGCATTTGATTGGACAGAAAATCTGATTGGAAGCTGAAGTGCAGAATGAGTAGTAGAGAGAGACTGTAAATTTTGAATGCGTATACCTTCTAAATGCGAATTTTGTCATTGTTTTGGAGCGCACTAGCTTACAGATAACCTTAAGGCTAACATATTCATACTAGAAGCCACAAAATTTAAATGTTGATTTCATGGTGACTTTAATCTTTTTTTGACCCAGAAATGGCAAGAACAGATCTCCTCAGCTCTGCCTCTTTTTCCATAAAAGGCAACACACAAGGCAGGTAGTAGTTTGAGCAAAGGGAACGCATTCATTTGGGGAAAAGGACGAGGCTTGGCAGTGTTTCACTGTGATTATAATTCATGTCGCAGGCAGCAGGTGGCGCTCAGAATGACAGACTACTTCTTTAAAAATGTTCTACAGTAGAGGACTCATTCAGGAGAGAAAAAGAGAGAAAGGTGGAAGGAGAAAGGTGCAGTCTGTGAAGCCATGCATTACACATCTGGCATCATCAGTTAAAAAATGATGGGCGTGGCCAGAGAGACAGCAGTTATTTTTTACTTTGCTGACTCGCAGCCATATTTATCTCTCTGAGGCAGGGTACGCTGAATTAAAACGGCTCATTACTCTTTCTCTAAGCAAGCCTGCAGCAACATAATAAGGCCACGCAAGAAACAAGAGGACACTGTATCACACGCACACACACACACACACACACACACACACAAAACTCAGAAATATGAATCTGCAAACTTACAGAATTGCTGAGATAAGCTTTTCATTTTTTTCATTTATTTAACTTTTCATTATTGCAGTTACTGCGGTTACTGCCACCGGTCCAGTGTGTATTACATCCACAACCTCAGCATTCTGTCCTGTCCTCATGATCATGAGCTATGTTTACACTCGCGGCAATAATTCATAATAACGAATAATCCGACCGAGAGCTCGAGCAGAATGAAAAAGAATTTATTCACACTCCTGAATCAGAAGTAAATTTATCTGACTTAAATTTCTATCCGATCAAACAAGGTAGATAATCCTCTTAATAGCCCGTTACACAGAAGAACGATGACCTTGTAAGTAAATCTGATTCCTTCAGCAATCTGGAGGTTTGCACGCATCCTGCATGTGTGTGAACAGCTCAGTTCACGTTAACACGTTTTAAATAATTGAGAGATTATGAAGAGTTGGGTATCGAACTAACAGAAAGGACTCAAAGGCCCAGCCGTCCTGTTGAATAAGGATTATGCTTTTCTGAGGCATTCAGGAGTTAATATAAATCAGTTGCCAGATCTGCTTAAAAGCTTCCACTAGTGAAGCAGTGTTAAAAGACAACGTGCCTGAATAGTTCTTTCACAAAGGTGCTAAAATGATTTCATAGTATTTTAGCACAATAATATTTGTGAAAATGAATGGAATAAAACTCCAAAAGTATCCCAATTCTGCTGCCTGGCAAAACGGTATAAACTTCTCCAAGGAAAATGTATAATATTAATGTACCCTTGGTTTTAGGAGGCGTGAAAACGTGCTGCTTAGTGTTTATTAAATTGAACATAACATATGTGTCCCATTTACCTTTTCCTCCCCCCCCACGTTTTTTGCATGGTCCTTCCTAGAATGCATATGTTTGAGGGGAAAGAAGCGCACTTTGCGTGTATCCTAGTGCACAGTGCTTTTAAGTATTTACGCTTGTACGCCAGGTTTGTACAAAACACGCAAAGCATTTTGCAAAGAATGCAGCCTAATTCCACCTGAGAACTGGAGCAAACAGGTCAGTACATCTGGCCTTGAGTTGCCTCGGTGTGTAAAATGTGCTACACAAAAATCTGCTACTGGAAACTCATCTAACAACCTGAACTAACATTACTCACTCAGACTTGTTTTGTTACCGTAATGTTGACGGTAAATTGAGCATGTCCTGTCCACGTAAACTAAATGCCCAGGTCTTGGCCTTTCTGCCAATTCACGTCCATCCAAAACTTGGCTAGTGTATGCCAGATACAACATTTGTCTTTTCACCTTTTTTTCTCTCACTGATCTCAGAAACATTGATCATGTCTCAGATTATAAATATCTTGGCAGGCGGCTCTCAGGTTCATAAGCAGTGATAAATTCTCTACTCATCGCTGTGTACACAACCAAAGCAACATAATATACACAGTCCAGTACAGTGAGGAATCCTAAAGTGTAACAAAACAAGCACTTCATCATAAGCCCATGTCCCAAACAAATTCCTTAGGCCAGGACTCAACAGTTTACTTACCTAAAAGAAACTCTGCAGAAGTTTTAGACGGAGAAGATGACCGGTCTGAAGTGAAGAAGTGGAAAAGGAACAACCATCGCTCAACTTTCCAGATTTAAATATCATGGGAAGGCAATAAGTTTCATGATGAATTAAACCCTGTTTAAATCCTTAAATATTCACCACTCAGATGAAATCCATTTGCATTGAATTACTGCAATTTCAAATCAGCCCGGATGATCCTTCTCTCTCAATGGCGTAGGCAAAAACGATATCTTTGGTGAGATGATCCATCTATACGGCAAGCCGGGCAAAGCCAACGCAGACGTGCGAGCTCTCTGCTACTGCGACTTGCATACCATCGAAAGAGAGGAGCTGCTGGAGGTGTTGGATATGTACCCAGAGTTCGGCGACTACTTCTGGTCCAACCTGGAGCTCACGTTTAATCTGCGTGACGAGAACGCCAAGGTACACACACACACACACACACACACACACACACACACACACACTACAATGTATCTTATACATCCTTCACTGCACACGCATGAACACAATTCACAATCCGTGTACAGGTGCATCTCAATAAATTAGAATGTCGTGGAAAAGTTCGTTTATTTCAGTAATTCAACTCCAATTGTGAAACTCGTGTATTAAATAAATTCAATGCCACAGACTGAAGTAGTTTAAGTCTTTGGTTCTTTTAATTGTGATGATTTTGGCTCACATTTAACAAAAACCCACCAATTCACTATCTCAACAAATTAGAATATGGTGACATGCCAATCAGCTAATCAACTCAAAACACCTGCAAAGGTTTCCTGAGCCTTCAGAATGGTCTCTCAGTTTGGTTCACTAGGTAAGCCACAAATATTCATTGCCAAAGAAGCTGGCTGTTCACAGAGTGCTGTATCCAAGCATGTTAACAGAAAGTTGAGTGGAAGGAAAAAGTGTGGAAGAAAAAGATGCACAACCAACCGAGAGAACCGCAGCCTTATGAGGATTGTCAAGCAAAATCGATTCAAGAATTTGAGTGAACTTCACAAGGAATGGACTAAGGCTGGGGTCAAGGCATCAAGAGCCACCACACACAGACGTGCCAAGGAATTTGGCTACAGTTGTCATATACCTCTTGTTAAGCCACTCCTGAACCACAGACAACATCAGAGGCATCTTACCTGGGCTAACGAGAAGAAGAACTGGACTGTTGACCAGTGGTCCAATATCCTCTTTTCAGATGGGAGCAAGTTTTGTATTTCATTTGGAAACCAAGGTCCTAGAGTCTGGAGGAAGGGTGGAGAAGCTCATAGCCCAAGTTGCTTGAAGTCCAGTGTTCAGTTTCCACAGTCTGTGATGATTTGGGGTGCAATGTCATCTGCTGGTGTTGGTCCATTGTGTTTTTTGAAAACCAAAGTCATTGCACCAATTTACCAAGAAATTTTGGAGCACTTCATGCTTCCTTCAGCTGACCAGCATTTTGAAGATGCTGATTTCATTTTCCAGCAGGATTGGCACCTGCCCACTTTGCCAAAAGCACCAAAAGTTGGTTAAATGACCATGGTGTTGGTGTGCTTGACTGGCCAGCAAACTCACCACACCTGAACCCCATAGAGAATCTATGGGGTATTGTCAAGAGGAAAATGAGATACAAGAGACCAAAAAATGCAGATGAGCTGAAGGCCACTGTCAAAGAAATCTGGGCTTCCATACCACCTCAGCAGTGCCACAAACTGATCACCTCCATGCCACGCCGAATTGAGGCAGTAATTAAAGCAAAAGGAGCCCCTACCAAGTATCGAGTACATGTACAGTAAATGAACATACTTTGCAGAAGGCCAACAATTCACTAAAAATGTTTTTTTTATTGGTCTTATGAAGTATTCTAATTTGTTGAGATAGTGAATTGGTGGGTTTTTGTTAAATGTGAGCCAAAATCATCACAATTAAAAGAACCAAAGACTTAAACTACTTCAGTCTATGTGCATTTAAATTATTTTATACACGAGTTTCACAATTTGAGTTGAATTACTGAAATAAATTAACTTTTCCACGACATTCTAATTTATTGAGATGCACCTGTATGTGTAGAAGTTGGAGAATCCCATTACTCCGTTCTCTAACCAGTTCAGTGGCGTTCGCCAGAGGAACCTGTACACGGCAGTGAGTGACTCGGAGCAGGAGGAGATCAACGCCAGGCCAAAAGCCTACTTTAAAAGCAAGACCTCGACAGGTAAACCTCTTAACTTCTTTCCAGCCACCTCGTCCCATCCTGTCTTCATTCCCCTCATTCCACAGACCGTATTTTTTTGGGACAATAATAAAGCTTTTCAGCGTTACTGATCAGGATCCATAATAGTCCATACACTGGGGAGTACCTTTGTGCTTTTCCTATTGCATCATTGGCACATTTTAAATTTAGTTGTGGATTTAGAGAACGCTACATCCAAGCTCAGGTTCGGTCAAAAGATTAGGTGCCCCATGATAAATCTGAATTCAATACACTGATTAAAATTCAATTCGATTCAGTTCAACTCAAGAACTTGAAATATGTGCAGCACAGTGGTGGAGCAGGAAGCCAGTAGGTGAGATGGCTAAACTAAATTGCCCCTAGATGTGAGTGAGTGTGTGTGTGCATGGTGCTCTGCGATGGTCTGGCGTACCATCCAGTGTGTATTCCCACCTCACACCCATTGGTTAAGCTCCATTTTATTTCAGTATAGAGCATAAAAATTCAGATTTATAAATTTCAAATGCATACAGGACATCACACCGGGACCACCAAATTATGACCAGATGTTTGAAGAGAAGCAAAAATACAGAGCACAAATGATGAGACAAAAAAAAAAAAAAAAAACATCCTATAGTCTCTACAAAGATTCCTGCTCTTTCATAGCACTCTTTATCATGAGGACAGTTTGCTCTTCAGATTTTGTGCAGTTTTGTTCTTCTTTTCTCCTCCCCCTCCTCTCATCCTTTCATCATTTCTATCTTTGTTTTCAGCCAGTTTCCATGGTGGCACTCCAGCGTGTGTGTGTGCACGCGCGCGGTGTTGTTGAAAGGCTGCAGCATGTCTTGCCATCCTATAGTGGGCACTCTACTGTCTGTCCTTAAATGACATTATAGTTAATTCTTCTATCCATTTCTGCATTTCTTCTCTCTCTCTCTCTCTCTCTCTCTCTCTTTTCTTTCATGATCAATATGAACATCTCCAAGGAGAATGTTTGATGTATTTCATCTTAGCCTCTCATCTCCGTCTTCCTACAGGGACTCCGAGTCGACACAGAGTGGCGGAGAGAGACAGAGAGAGAGACAGAGATGCGCTGCAAGGAGAGGAGGAGGAGGAGGAGGAGAAGAGAGGCAATGAAGAGGCAGATGAGAAAGAGGAAAAGAGTCATTTGGGCTTGGGGCTGTTCGGCCACCCCCTCCCTCTCAACCTGAACACGCTCCCGGACCCACACGCTACGGACTGTGCGGTGATTTATAAAGGTAACACAACACACACAGTCAGCTTCATAATTATTGGCACCCTTTAAGAGAATGGGAAGGGATGTCTGTACACAATCACACCCATATTTACATGCCATGTTTTCTCTCAAAAGCGTTTTGTAAATGTATTGCCACCCCTATAGAAAATATCAAATACATGCTCACCCGTGGAAAACTTTAATGTTGTTGCTTTTGACAAAATATACTGTTGCACAAATGTACAATCCATGTTACCAAAGTTAAAAGACAAAAGAAATATGTCATAAATGTGACAGGTTGCCTCTGCCAGGAGGTTACAGCACACAAAACTTAATGATCTGTGATGGCCGTCTTCTGGATTTCAACGCTACTGATATAAAGGAGCTCAAAATGTTCTAATGAACATTTGAACTGTGCACGAACTACGTCTTTAACCTCATAAGACAATTCAAGGAAGAGCATCCGTGCTTAAGAACAAAAACTGATTAAAAAATAGCTTTTTTTAAAGCTTAAATAAGATTCTTTTGCATGTGTGATTTATAAAATACATATATTTACGTTTGCTCAATTTCATGAAGGACGCCAATAATTTTGGACACGAATGAGGTACTAAGAATAACAGTCACATAACGATCACTTACACACTTGCAATCGATGCATTATGACTTTATGAAGGCTTTCGGAGGCGTTAAATACACAGCGCACTTTTAAACGAGTGCGTCTGAGCGCTGAGTTCCTGAAGAGCTGAACACTGTTATTATCACTCAGAGCTGTCTGTCTGAGCAGCAGCTGCACAAACACACACACCATTATACTCCCTACAGGAAGCTTTCTCTCACTCTCCCTCATTCCTCTCTGCAAACAAGGTCTGTGCTACAGTAAAAAGGAAATTAGTTTATAGGTAATGAAGTGTCTGGTGTTTTGCAGGTATACACACACACACACACGCACCAGGTTGTGTATGCATTTTCCATGCATCTGGCTAATGATCACTGTCTAGCTGTGTGTGTGTTTTAATTATAATATTTCTTAATACGGTGTGTCCTGCTTATTTGCTGTTGGCCGTAATTAACAGCGCTGGGCCTCTGTGTGTGTGTGTGTGTGTGTGTGTGTGTGTGTGTGTGTGTGTGTGTGTGTGTGTGTGTGTGTCTGTCCGTGTCCCCAGATGTGTGTGCTGACAAATGGCCTTGTGGGAACGTTGATGACTCGGCAAAATCTCAGGACAGAGAGGGCGGAGTTGACTGCGACAGTGACATCACATTCGGGGAAATGGAGCACAGGCTGGACTTGCTGCAGGAACACCTGAACAGGTGAGAGAAAGAGAGAGAGAGACTTTTGACTACAAGTCTCGCTTGTGATTTTTGCCCCCTAGTGTTCACACATGTTACACTGTGTGTGTGTGTGTGTGTGTGTGTGTGTGTGTGTGTGTGTGTGTGTATATATATATATATATATATATATATATATATATATATATATATATATATATATATATAGCCCGTGTGCGGGCCTGACGTCACGCGGTTTCACGAGGTTTAAGATTACCATGTAGACTACTTTCTAAAAATGTTAATAATATTAACAAACTATACATCATTTGAAAGGTTTTAAGGGTTTAGTGTCAATATATGGTCTCAGTTTTACGATATAGATGCTCCAGCAACAGTAATATAGCAGTTTGTGTTGGGAGTGCAAATGACAACATGAAAAATAAAAACGTGACTTCATACCTTTGTTATGATATAGCGATCGCGAGTCGAATCCAATCTGTCGCAGTTAGGTAAAAAGTCCACGAAAACCATCTAGTGGCAAACATCCGATGCTACTATCTGTCCACAAAAGCATATAAACCGTGAAATATTGCTATATAATCCATTGTTTACATAAGAATTCTTCTGCACGACCTTCCCTCCATCATCGGTCTTCAAAAGAATGTACAGTCTGAGCACCGTTTACATCGCAGAACCGTATATGGTAGTTAACAATAGAGTCTTCCAAACACATTAGCCCACTTTCAAAGTTTGTTTTAAAACGCAGGGCAGTAGTTTCACGCATAATATCCAAACCGTGCTGTCGAAAATTGTGACGTCTTGACGGGTATAGCCTATCATTCTCTGAATACTCCGTGAACCAATAACTTCATGGGAAAATGTTGACAGACATGTATGGCCGCACATCACAGTCATATTAGCATATGTAAAGAACAAATGAATGTTTTTTGAGGCTGACTGCACCGTGTATGGCCGCCCATCACAGCCATATCAGCATGTGTAAAGAACAAATGAACGTTTTTTGAGGCCGTATGGGCAGCCATCACAGTCACAGCTCCAGGTGGCCCACTTTTGAAAAAGACACTAGTCAGACAAAAAAATAAAAGACTTGCATCATCCTCAAACTTGAATCATAACTTCTTCAGACTTGTGGCTATGGGCACATTGCATTTCTAGATATTGTCAGCATGAATTATCATTGTTATTTTTTAATGGGGGAAAAAACTTTATGCAACAAACATTTCCATTCCAGTGTACTTCAGCCTCTCTAGGTTTTTCATTGTTTAACATATATTAATTTTGAAAAATAAAGCTCAGAGTGTCTTCATTCAAATGATACCACGACTATGTTTATAGTTCAAAGGGTTCAGGAAAAACAACCATTTAAGTGAAAGTAGGTCATTTTCATGTGTTGGGCTGAGAGTGCAGGTGCATCTCAAGAGGTTAAGAAATCGTAGTTATTTCTTGAATCTATTCTTGGTAAATGCTAATTTTAAGTGTGACATCTTTAGTATCACATTTGAAACCATGTCTCCCCCCCCAAGCAATCAGGGTCTAGTACCAATCTAAAAATAAATAAAAATCCAATCAGAATTATGTCTAAAGCATAAACACTGTGTACTCAGTCAGTATTCAGCAGCAGCAAGATCCAGTCGTGTAAGAAATTAATATTGGATACAGTGTGTCCATCGGTAGTCGTCGTGTCTGTGGCTTACTTCCATATCTAATGGCAATATTTCAACACTGCAGTGTAACTAGTGATTATTAACTGTGTTTTGAGAGAAGTGCTGACCACATATTAAATGCATTCCACAGGTTGAAAAAGCGCTGCTCTTAATTTTATAAATCTGCCTCCTCCATGTCATAGCTAGCCATAATCTTAAATCTCATCTTTATTATTAATAATGACGTATCTAATCCAGATAAGCGCTGCAGCTGAATACTGGGAAGAACTCAGAGCTAACAGCACTGTTATTTCTGTGAGAGATGCTTTTTTTTTGTGCTCCAGGCAGCACTTTTAGAATCCAAAAGACTTGGACAGTTGGATGGAAACATTCTTTGTGCGTGTGTGTGTGTAGATTGGAGGTTCAGATGACGTCTGACATCCAGGCCATCCTGCAGATGCTGCAGAGACAGAGCGCCCTGGGGCCTCCAGCCTACAGCACTTTAGCCTCAAGCCCTGAATACCACAAACCAGCCATCAGAGTGCAGCCTGTTACTGCTGTACACACACAGGTAACACACACACACACACACAGCTTTAGCCTAAATGTCCCTCTTACACCAGTGCCCCAGTGGAGATTGTTATCTGTTTTTTTTTTTTTTCTTAAATAAACACACATCCATTAGGCGTATTGAAAAGCACTAAATAAAAAATGTCCTGTTATTATTAGTGTTCGCAGAGTCCTGATTTAGAAAATCAGTCTACTGAGAGAGACAAACCCAAAGACTGCGTACTTCCCGCTACCATGGAGACAACCTCTGATGTGAGCAGGATAAAAGACTCGGAGTGGGAGGCGGAGCTAAGACCAACACAGGAAAAGGAGCCCTCCGGTTCGCCACGTCAAAGGGCTCTTCAGCTGTCAATCAGACAGACGTCCCTCCCCGATTCGTCTCCTCACAAGGGCACGACACCAGGACTCCACCGGCCCTCTTCTGACCCCGGGCTTCCAGGGAACCAGCATTAGGTCATCACAGATATCCACATAATACGACATGTTTATAATGCATTATAACCATATCTGGAAGTAGGATGCCGTTCTCCTCTCGCACTGGAAACCAGCGCACGCTAGACTCAGGGTACAGAGTGAAAGTGTGTGAGAGAGAGAGAGAAGAAATCACTGAAATTCTGTATGCAAAGTACAATATGTTGATTATCTTCCAAATCTTTTTTTTTTTTTTTTGGCTTTCTGACTCCAGCACACAGATGTAAAAAAAATTTAAATAAATAAAAACTTTGAATGTATTACTTCAGTGTGACTGCACGCAAAACCAGCCGCACTGGACATGCAACCGTAGCAACAGAAGAGCTGCATGCTGGGAAGAATGTGTTGTTTTTGTTACCGTTGCATGTTTATTAAAAAAACAAAACAACAACAACAAAACGTCATGCTGCTTATCACATGACTTGGGCATGAGTGGTTTTTTTTTTGTTTGTTTTTTTTTTCTCAAATCTGACTTTTGGTTGAGAAAATGGTTCATTTATATAATATTTTCCTGGATTTCAGGAGCAGGCTTTACTTGGATAGAATCCAGACAAGAACCATAATCATCTCAGAGTACGCACACGTGCTGTGTTCGAAATGGTCCCCTACTCACTAGTGCCTGGTAAATACAAGTATTCCTCACTGCAGGACAAAAATGTCCAGGGGGTGGAGTGTGCTTCAGGCTGGATACGTGTGTTCAACGTGTTGTACAGCATTGTTAGGGTTAGGGGTTATAATAGGAGTTGGATCAGAGCCAGCTCCACCCCATGGACTTTTGGTTCTGCAGTGAGACCAAAAAATTGGGATTATTGAAAAATCAGGAGCACTACGATAGAACACTATTACGGGGAACTGAATTTGTGACTGAAATACATTAAAAAGTAGTCACATTCCATCACATACCAGGAGCGGACAAATCAGATTTTAAATCAGATAACTGAGGTAATAAATCTGTTTTAGCTGCACGGGTTAATTAGCACGTGTAAATGGCAGGCGATCTTTTCAGAATCAGAAACACTGACGAAACTGAGCAAAATACACTAGAGCTTACAGTTGCGAATAAATTTTTGATTTGTCCACCCCGACACACACACACACACACACACACACACACAATGGGCCTGGTTTATCAATATTTTAGTAAAGTTGCATGTAAATGTTTTTGTGTAAGCCAAACCAAACAAAATGTTTGTGTCAAGCGTGTTCCTGATATGGTGTGTACACGTGACCAATAGAAGATTGACACATCATGGCATGACCTCTTCAGAAAATCCAAGCACTGATTATAGCGGTGTCACGCCACACGGCTTTCGTCGCAGCAATAGCACGTTGGAATCCTTGAAGTGTGGATAAAAATTTTTTTAAATGCCTTGGCGCGGTATCAAGGAATTTTGCATGCTGAAAGTCTAGTGTGACTGCCCCTTTATGCATAATTTTTACACACACACACACTCAGAAGCACGAGTAGGATACGAACGTTTTTCCGAATTTATAGGATTTTCAAATTGAATATCGAATTTCCCGTGTAAACCACCGTACGAACAATTTACGAATAAATCCATTTGCTTGATAAATGAGGCCCAATGTTGGGTAACTTGCTGTTCGCAATAGATCGTCTTACTTGGATTGTTTTGCTGGACTTACGAACCAAATACATGACTAGTAAAAGGTGATGATTAAAGACAATACCGTATTAGTGTCAATCAAACCAAACAACACAGTGCATTTTGGGTATTTCTTGGACGCTAAGGTACACCGTTTATACACGCTCCCCATCAAGGTTCATTGTGGGTATAAAAGATAGCCCTGGATTTTCTCCTGAAAACAGCGCACTGTACAGTGAATAGGGCTCAGGTTTGGACACAGCGCGTCTCACAACCTTTATTAATGTCCACATTTACTCGCTGTACACCCAGTATTGCGTCTCTGCACTGAATTTGGCCGCATACGTGATCACGTGTTCACTTGGGTTGTTATGCTTTATTATTTATTTCTTTTAATTTATTGCCTTCCATGCATAATGTATAACCAGGTTACTATAATTCCTATATTAATGTTCTCAAACACTGGATACGCTGTTATGTAGGAGGGTGCATATGTCTTTCCTTCCTAGAGCAAATTTCTTTTCATTTTTTTCCCCCCTTTATCAGTGCCAAGGTTTCATTCTCTCACACTGTTATAAATAACACTGTAATGTCTATTCTCCTTAAGTTAAACGATAAGTTATATCATCTTGGACGATTAGATTATCTGAGAAAGATAAGCTGATGTAATACCTGTATGCCATGGAGAGAAATTCACGTCCATTAACATGTAAAACATGACGTTTTATGTTCCCGGGTTTGCGGTAATGGATTTTAGTGTGACTGTTGCCGTAGCCTCGATTCCTAGATAATAACCAATCTGAAATTAGCTCTGCCATTTGGAGCTAACGATGCAATATTGCCATCTAGTGAATCACAGCCACACCCAAAACTAATAGAAGAACGGCACAACGGTAGAGCACAATGGTAGAGCCGATCCTATGTCATGCGTCTATATCCGCTGACGTCTGTCCCGCATGTCCTTTTATTCACTGACATACAGCGTAAAACCCAAACTCGTATATTAATACATTTAATATGTATAGCTCCAACTGACCTGCATGTTTTAACCAAAGTTAAGTCTCTTTAGTGTATCGTAATCTACTCAGCGTGTAGGCAAAGTGCGTGGCGTGTTCTACCGCTGCACTGAAAACGGTCTTCCGGGGGTTTCGGCGTAAACTCGTATGCATGTCGTAACAGGGACCACCCACTATAGAGTAGAGATTTAGACACGAGATGTAAGTAGAAGGTAGATTACTAAAAAATCTGGTGCGTGCAACGAAACATATGATATAAACATTTCCGCGGAAAGAAATTTCTGTAGCTTCTATGATGACTATAAGAGTTCCAAGAAGGAACTTTTAAAATTATGAGCCATGTTCAGAGTTGTGTAAAGCTGCCTTCGTGCTTGGCATTTAAAAAAAAAAAAAATTTAACATTCTTTTTCCAGTCCTAATATCGGCTAAATAACGGCTAATATCGGCTAATATCGTCTAGCTTGATCTCTAGATTAGACTTATGGTGCGTTCAGGTCATGTTGGAAAGATCGTATTTACGAGTTGAACGCACATGAACGCCACCACGTAAGTACGAGTGGAGAAATTCGGGATTTTCTTCGAGCTCAGAGTTTCCGAGTTGGTTGTCAGTAAGAAAACACGGTGGTCTGTAGTTGACGGTAAATTTGTTGAAATTGAATGTTTACTCATCTCAGAGCTGATCTCAGTTTGCTTTTAAATTGATTAAAAACATGAAAAAGCAAATCACACCTAATGCACATTAATTTATTCTTCATTTTCTAGGAGAGTTTAAAAAAAAAAAAAAAAAACGCTGCCGTTTTTTGTAGTTGAAGGTACACCGGCATCTTGCTCCAACAAAAGTGACTTGAACGCACCTGATGTCGCTTCCCAACTCGTAAACACGAACTTCCCAGGAGGACTTGAACACACAGTTATTATTCTCAGTAATGCTGATGAAATAAGATTGGTGTGACTCAATGGTGATGAGAAGGTCGTTTGCCTTTACTGTAGGTTTGGAGGCGGAAAATCAAGAAAACTTGAGCTGCTTGTGCGACTTGAGTGCAGCCAAAGTTAACGCTGGACGTCACGTTGCGTTTAGGTGAATTGTCCCAAACATTCACACCTTATTTTTAGTTACACTGCAACATTGAACACTGGTAAAAAAAAAAAAAATTGTACAATTTTTTTTTAAATCTTGGTATATCTACCGATGTATCTTTAGAATCCAAGACTCGTCAACTCTGAACAAAAAAAAAAAAAAAAAAAAAACAGGGAGGGGGATTTTTCTTAGTTCTCTGTTGCAACACTGATTTGAGTTCAACTCGGCTGGTCTTCATGATTTAATAAGCTTCCAGTGGAAACGCTGCTGTATGTTCGTTTTTGAGGCCTGAACCTCAAAACATCTCAAAGCATAACCACTGGTCTGAGATCAGCTCTCGCCCGTCTGCGCCGAAACCTGATCCTGGACCAGTGGTTTGGTAACGTGTGCCCCGAGTGCGATTGCTATACAATTTTGCAACTTTTTGCACAAGCACTACAAAACTTTTCTGTACAGCGTCACTTTTTAAATCTAGTGCTGTTGACACGAAATTGTTTTTAATGCGTTTTTAAATGTTTACCAGTGTATTTTCTACAACGCAGAACACACTGTCGGGTTAGAATGTTTCCTTTTTTTTTTCTCGGATATAAGCAGTATATTGGTATGTATTATATATTACACTGTATATTGGGAATATTATAAGAGTTGATAAAGACACGCAGTTATTTAAACAAATAAACAACAAAATGCATTAAAACGTGCCGTGTTTGAGTCGTGTCTTTTTCGAGGTGACACTTTGCGTTTACACAGTGCTTCTTACCTCACACACTCAGCAGGAGGGCCACGCCCGCGAGCACCCACTTGGCCGGTCTCTCTCTGCTTTTCAGGTTAAATGTCCAGACGTAGGTGTTTGCTCTCAGTTTGGTCTTGTAGACGGGACACTCGTAGATGTTGCGTGTTTCCTGCCGGTCGTTCGGGACGGCGCGCACCGCGATCACAGGCATGCTGGGAGTGAGTTCTTTTAGACGTGCCTCCGTGATCGTCCCGTTCTGGATATCCCAGCGTGCACCTGGAAACCAGCATAAGGGCATTCAATACACACAAATACACACAGAGGCCGTGTCAGAGATATCGGTCATCACTCATTTTATTGAATCAATTTTAGAATTAATTCAGTGTTCATTTAAAAATATCAAACTACAGTTGGTTTAGTGTTACTGTGATTGGACAGCGTTGCACTATATGTCCTGTGAGTGGACAGCGTTAATCTATATGTCCTGTGATTGGACAGTGTTGCTCTATATGTCCTGTGATTGGACAGCATTGCTCTCTGTCCAGTGATTGGACAGCGTTGCTCTATATGTCCTGTGATTGGACAGCGTTGCTCTCTCTGTCCAGTGATTGGACAGCGTTGCACTATATATCCTGTGATTGGATAGTGTTGCACTATATGTCCTGTGATTGTACAGCGTTGCTCTGTCTGTCCGGTGATTGGACAGCACTGCTCGATCCATTCAATGATTGGACAATGTTGCTCTATCTGGGCGGCTGTGGCACAGGTGGTAGAGCGGGTTGTCCACTAATCACAAGGTTGGCTGTTTGATTCCTGGCCCACATGCCTCCACATGCCGAAGTGTCCTTGGGCAAGATACTGAACCCCAAGTTGCTCCCAATGGCATGCTAGCACCTTGCATGTGTGTGAATGAGAAACATTGTAGTGCTTTGTAGAACCGCTAAGGTTAAAAGGCGCTATATAAGTGAAGACCATTTATCTGTCCTGTGATTGGACGGTGTTGCTCTGTCTGTATGGTGACTGGACAGCATTGCGCTGACTGTCCTGTGATTGGACCACATTGCCCTATCTGCTCTATCCGTCCTGTGAATGGACACTTTTTGCTTATATCTTCTATGATTGGAGGGTTTTGTTCTACCTGTACTGTGATTGGTCAGACTCGGTCTGTCTGTGCTCCGATTGGGTGCTCGTGTGTATTTCGCACCTTCCATGTAGAGTCCGTAGACATAAGCGCCCTCTCTGGCCGGCTGATTAAACTCCTCCTTGAATTTCTTCGTCACGTCCACTGTCAGAGTCATCTTATCGAGCGGCCACTCGTTCTTACGCGCCAAGCTCTGCATCACAGCTACAATACAAGAGTTACACAGCGTAAGTGTGTGATGGAAAGTGATTGTGTGGATATATATATATATATATATATATATATATATATATATATATATATATATATATATATATATATATATATATATATATATATATATATATACACACAGTGTGTCTGAGAGTTACCTGTGAGGAAAGACTGGGGGTTGAAAAGACCTGATAGCCAGACGACACTCGGCAGAGAGAGATCCTGAGTCCAACTATCCAGCTCTCGACAGCGCAGCAACACATCGTTGTACCTCCGCAAATTTAAAAAAAAAACAACAAAAAAAACAGTATTTCTACATAATTTCTACACACTCCTGCAAAAAACTATTATGATTATTATGATATTATAATATATTATAAATATTATGGTGATGTAAAATAGTCAATAAATATTAGGACTGTAATGACCCAAATGTCTGCTTGAAAGGAACATAACATTAATTAGCTGTATTAATAATTATATCAGTGGAGGGTCCTTACAATTATAGTAAGACAAACTTGTGTGTGTGTGTGTGTGTGTGTGTTACCACTGAGCCAGGGTGTAGGTAGAGGGGTAAGCGAGCCTAGTCCAGGTGTCAGGAACATTATCAAAGAACAGTGCTGTCTGTAGCTGCTCCATCTCTGAAGATATCGCCAACTCGCCCTAGCACACACACACACACACACACACTATATCTTTAGTCCTAGCATAGAGTCACAATGCACACTTAAAACACATTAAACAACACACACACACACACACACACGCACACCTTTAGCCCCAGGTCCAGCTCTTTTAGTGAACGTCGTATTTCGTTGACCAGCATGTTCATGCGCTCACACTCCTGGAAGCACACCAGAATGTACGGCGTGCGCTCGGCCGTTTTGGACATGAGGTCGGACATGTTGTATTCCTCTGGTAGTTTCTCCAGAATGTCATCCAAGACCGTCTTTACCTAGAACATCAAAGAGACACCGGAATCATTTATATGAGCGTCCGCTCTTCTGCTTCTTGATGTCCACAGTTCCGACTCTATAAAGACAACGACTTAGTTGCCTAGTTGCTCACTGTCCATCACGTGACCTACTGTTGAGCTGCAGCCACGACCTACAACCTTGCATTTGCGCTCCAGAAAATCCCACACCCGAGAAGCAAAGCGGACACGGCGAGCTTGTGATCAACATTAATTAAGCCTTGACTTCTTGTACGCGGTCACATTATTTACAGCAAGGTCACGCAGCAGACTAAGCAGCACACGTTTGTAATCTTTATCCCCTAATGAGTTCTACATCTGACACAGACCAACGAATATCAGCCGAGACTAAATCCCCGCCCTTGAGCGGACCTTCTCCTCAGTGCTCTGCGATGCTCCCTCGCCCATGGACGAGTCTCTGGTCTGTAGTTCGAGCAGGGTGTGGAACAGGCTGTCGGAGGTCACCGTCAGGAACTCGATCTCGGCGTTGGGGTGAAGCCCATAATGCACCGGGCTCTCATGGGGAAGCATCTCGTCTATGAAGCCGTGGTAGCCCTCATAGTCCAGGTTGGAGGGAACAACAAAGCCAGGAGCTAAAGCCAACTTCCTGTCGAACTGTGAGGCAGAAAAAGGTTTATTAAAGCTTTCGCACATCGGCAGAACATACGTTTAGTCTTGTGAAGGGACAGTCGACTCCTTAATTATCAGCACCCTTCAGGAGAACAAAACGACTCTATAAAAGACTTTATAGAGTTTTCTATCTTGCACGCCAAGTTCACTAATGACGGCAAACATGGATTTGATCCCTACTGAAAACCTGCAGACTGAATCAGAGAGGACTCCACATGCATAAACCTAAGAAAATAAAATAAAGGAGCTTGAAATGTCCAGGATCCTCTACTGATGCCATCTAAAACATTACAGGAGACTCAGTGATGTTCTTTTCTCCACACGAGGCTTCACTATTAATTGTTCTGAAATTATTGGCACCCCGACAATGTTACAGGGCTGAGTGTTTGTGTACCTGGTTGGGCTGCATGTACTCCTCCAAATACGTCCTACACAGTCTCCTGTCCCAGTCGTCGGTGATGTGTCCGCCGTACATGATCTCGCCAAAGAGATAGCGCAGATCTTCCCACGGCACCTAGTACTCAACAACAAAAGAAAATGTTACACACACACACACACACACACTTAAAAAGATGCTCTCTGTCTTCCACAGGAGTACGTATACTGACACAGTCGCTTATTAACATAGTTGTACATGTAATGTCCTCTCTTTTTCATTCAAAATTTGTCTTGTACCGTTTATCAGTGCTGGTTTCTGATGGCTGGATATTTTTGGGTGGTGAACTGTTTTTCAACCCAGTAGTGACGTTACAGTGTTTAAAAAAACCACCCGATACACTCGTACCAGTGAACACACACACACACACACACACACCACCATTTCACTGCTGTTCTGGGAAAGGTCTGGGAAAGGTCCACCACCAAAATAATATCGGTTAAGTAGTGGTGGTGCTGTGGTGGTGGTGTCTTTCCACTGATGGACAGCGCTGAGTGGGTTTACAAATAGTCTACACGCACGCACACACACACACACACACACACACACCTGAGAGTTGGCCTCCAGATAGTTGTAGAGAACATTCACGGAAATTGTGAGGTCTCCTGTGTTAAATGGATATTTGCGGTTCCAGCCTTGAGGGCCGAACTTCCTCCTCTCTGCAACGCACGCGTGGAAATAACACAACGAGAACAGGATGGTCTTAAACTCCTGCTCCCGAGAACATTGGTCCAGGATGTCCTACACACACACACACACACACACACACACACACACACACACACACACACATATATATATAAACACAAACAAAAAGCATTATGAAACATTTCTGTGTTTGTAACCTATTTGATGTGCTCTTGCTTTCTCACTTGGTCAAAATTGTCCAGTGCTGCATGCAGGTTGGCCAGCATTCCGGTCGGAGGCTCATTGGTGATTTTGATGGAATTTTCCAGAATTCCTTGAGGAATTATGTGCTCCTGAGGGGTGGCCGCTGGCTCTGCGCTCATAAACACTCGGTAGTCCGGGTGACTGCTCTCGCAGCATCGTTCCAGAAGCTTCTCCAGACTTCCCAGCCACTTCGCAACCAGGTGGATGTTCTAAGACGAGCACGGAATACGAATACACGTTATCAGGGAATAGATTTGGAGCTGGTGGTGGTGAAGTATTAATAATCATACATGTGAAAGGCACAAAAATTCAGATGTCCAGGCACATACCTGTAGTATAACCCAGTGACCTTCTCGAGAAGCTTTCTCCATGGCTAGCTCTGCTACAGCCTCCTGGCCTTGGCCGAGAGAGACGTTATGCAGCTTCCCGAGGTCTATAGTGAAGCCAAGCTTCTTACCTTCACACACACACACACACACGCATGATGAGAGAATGGCAGAGCACCGTGACACACATCCTCTGCATTATTGTACAGCGGAAATGAGACGGTAGGGAGAAGAGGGCCGTGTACGCAGCCTTACCGAGAGACTCCACGTCTTTCAGCGGGTCGACTCCAGGTGACAGGATGAAGAACACAGGAGAGGCGGGACCACTTTCCTTAAACGACCTCGCAAACTCCGTCTTCCTGCTCTCAGTGTACTGCACACCCAGCTTCTCCTCTACAAAGTTCCTGCACACACACATACACACACACACATTTCCAATACTACACATACAACATCTAAAAATATCATGAGGAATCGTGACACGTACACACCGGAGAGCGTAGGTCATACGGTCAGGACGGAGAGCCCTCATGAGGATGAGCTTCTGGAGTGAGCTCTTGCTCTTCCACTCCTGAGGGAGCTTTTCTTTTTCGGGACACTCCGACTCCACCACTTTCTTCCAGCGTTTAGGAGAGCCCTCGATGTCTCGGTCGAGCCCCCGAAACTCGTCTGTGAAACTCATCGTCTGCAAGAAGACGGACACGAACGAACACCGTGCTTTGTTCTGATCGTTACAGATTATTAAATGGAACAAACGGCACGGATTTACCGCACTGTGACGCGTGGTATATATATTTAATAACCTAACAATGTAACACTTAATGGTGTGTAAATAGTCCGGGGTCTATTTTGTCAGATTCAGAAATCTTTTTTTTGGGGGGTAAGATTTTGGGGTAATACTCATCTTCCTCGAGTATGTTTTTTGTGTTAACATGCTACATCACTGCACCATGGGTAGAAAACTCAGCTCTCAATACAACTAACAAAGCAGCTTTGATGCCCGGAGTATATCCTCTTGCCCGCTCACAGCTCACAGTAAATAAACATGTTCTGAAAAAGAAGTCCGAACACCTAAAATGGAGCAGAAACGCCAGACTGCGTCAGGAATTGTGGGACGTCTGGTCACTCTACTAATTGCCCTTTAACCTGAGGGTGATATGACGAGCTGGAATTGTGTGTGCGCATGTGTGTGTAGTACCTTAATGGCACTCCAGGCAGAGTTGGAGAGGAAGTCAACGGGACTGATGTAACTGTGGTCAATATTGAAGCGCAAGAGGAAATCCAGCTCTCGCATATCAATCTCCTTATTCATCAGTAACAACTGGGTAACACATGCAAACACAAACACGTGTCTGTCTCTCACACACATGAATGTCATCTCCTCTGTATAAACATTTGAGACAAACATATAGTAGGCATTCAGATATGTTGAGTCAGTGTGTCCCTCGTTAATGCGTTAGAAGTATTCCACGCCATTTTCCCCTCAGCACCTAAACACATTTCTCACACTACAGGAAGGCTGTGACGATGAAGCCCTCAGCTAGCCGATAAACTGCAATCTTTGCGCCCTTCACATTGATAACGGTATTTTTATCTTTCACTTACATTTAGCATAGAGGCAAAGGCACGTGTGATACCTGAAAAGCGAGCTGAGCAGTGAACGTGAGCTTGTCTCTCTCGAACAGGCCCCTGTTGATGTAGTTAAAGGTGGAGAAGGTGATGCAGTCGATGAGCGTGCTAACACGAGTCTTAACGTCGGCGCGCACCGCGGCGTTCTGCACCGCCTTACGGAAAACCACGTCGAACGCCTGCGGACAGGAAACACAAACGGATGCATCTTAAAGAAATGGTTGTGCTCAATACCCCAGATCCAATCAAGCAATAATGGTCTCTGATGTTTGTGTCTTTAGCGTTGCACTGGAGCTACAAGGCAAATTTAGCTAACGAGTAAAAAAAATCTGCCTCGCTCAACTTCGTTTCTGTAAATATCTGCCTGAAACCGCATCAGATTCTACAATTAAATCTCGCAGATATAATTTATTATACTGTAACATTATGATCCCAGCCATCTTGGACAACCAGAATGAATCCCTTTTATGCCTTATTGGCTGTGAATGAATGAACATTATCCAGGTGGCGCTATACCAGGAAGCTGGTTATAATATGAATGATGGTTCTACTTTTAATTTAAATTCGTAAACGCAGGCCAACCTTGCTAAATTACCACACTGTTTATTTAAAAACAGGATTCATACGATTTACACAAGCATAAACATTTGTGCATGTATATACGGAAAATTTCGGAGATAAATATTATTTGATGGGTGAATTTGATTTTTTTCACTGAATGTAAACAGTCCCTCCAAGATTTGCGATCACAGAAATGAACGTAAAAATCGAGCGAACTCTGCAGTATTCAGAGGAACTTGCAGTTTTTCAAAATTACTGTGGATTTTCTGCAGATTCGCGCCAAGACACGTAATGTGACGTCGTCACGACGCACATTCAGCCAAAGCCCTCTTCGATTCATGTGCGTCGAACATACGTACAGCTAAAAGGTCTCATTTACCGACAGACATCACTGCAAAAGACCGTGCAAAACAATTTCGTGTGGTTGCAATTTTGCCAATTCAAGTTAGTTTTCTGAAAAAAAAAAAAAAAAAAAAAAAAAAAGCACCAAAAAACTTGCACATTTTTGACAAAGCCACAGCAAAGTCAAGCATTTTTGGCCGCAACAATCAGAAAAAAAAACTCGGTGAAATCCTGTATGGACTGTTTAATAGTGCGTAAAATAGGATAAGAAAGTCTACATTCATTCATTGTGATAAAGACACACACACACACACACACACACAAGCGTGGGAGGACAGACCTTAAGTGAGAACTGATACATGGGGTTGATCTTGTTGAGGTCGTTGATGATGAAATAGAGGAGAGATGATCGTACTGCCACGGGCCTGTAGTGCTCACGAGCTTCATTTATCTTCACCTCGTTGACCTTCGCCTCTAATACCTGCACGACGCACACACAATGGAGCGCACCGAGCTACCACACACAGTAGAGCACTAAACACTTGTACAACTCAAACATAAAGCAAACGAGCTGCTACTAAGAAGGTGGCTGAAGGTGTTGATAGGTGAAAGGTGTTGATAGGTGAAAGGTGTTGATAGGGCTTGCAAGCAAAGGCAATTCGAAATTGCCCTTAGGTGTGAATAAGTGTGCGAATGTATGTGTGTGAGCATGTATCCCTTTGTCCCGCCCAGTGTTCTTGGGATAACCTCACAAATCAGCACAATTAACAAAGTACCAACAAAAGACTTTCCATCATTTATAAATATATTGAAATGTGTCACACTGATCGAGAGTTCGTGATTAAAAGCACCTTCATCTCGATCTCGGCTGCCGTGTGTTTGGTGCTTTCCAGTTTCTCCACCAGCATGTTGTCACCCAGGAAGTTACTTTCGGCGGCCGAGAGTCGGGTCAGCAGCTCGTCCTCCAGCTGCTTTAGCTCGATTTTAAACGTGTTCTGCTGCTTCGTCAACTCGGACTGCACACGCAAGACACGTTTATAAACTTGTACGCATACACTCACCGTGGTTACTCAGCCGCTTGAGAAAACATCTAAACATGCATCTGATATCACACAGTCATCCACACAAACACACACACACACACCTTGAAGTGCTCGAGGTCAGGTCTCTCCAGGTTAACGACCTCAGCGAGGAGCTGGTCCTCCAGGCCGTCCCGAGTCACGGTGAAGTTAATAAGCGTGGTCTGAGCCTGGATCTCCGGCTTATAGTGTGGGTTGGCCATTTTAGTATGCAGAATGAGCCGGAAATTAGGGTGGAACACACACTCCTTATCCCCCACCTTTATATATCTACAAAGAGTGCAGGACAGAGAAAGTGCCGCAGTCTAGCAGAAGGTTGTTTATTGTAGTGAAAAGATTATAAGATTAGAAGCCGTGTGGAAACCGGGTATCATGTACCGTGATGCTGGACATGCACTACACTGTTATTGCAGATGCGTCAAAATAGCGTCAGGCACTCCTGAGTCGCATTCACGAGTGAGTGGCCAAGGTAAACAGCGTATCGGTACCGTCCCATTTAGAAGACGACCGTCTTGTTTGGTACTTTGCTCTGGAGATATCTGAAGGGAGCATCACGTTTAAGCTTCTCAGCAAAGGCAAGACGAGTTTTGAGAAACATGCTTAGCTTGTTTAACACCATCAAGAGTTTCCTTGCAGCTTCCATGCTAGTGTTCAGCTCTTGGCAGTGTCTCTTCTATTGGCTGCCCTTCACAAATGGAAAAAACGTGACGAAATGGTCCCTATGGTGCTGCTACGCGTGAGAATACGCGATGAAGTACCAGAAGGTGCCCTTCCAGTCGAGACAACGAGATGCAGTACCCTATAGCTCCCCTACATATGAGAGAAAATTAGATCAAGTGACATCTAGGTGCTACTATGTGTGAGAAAATGTGCCCTCTCGGGACCATACTGCATGTAGAATGTGCTGTTTGTATTTTTTTTTTCACCCCTCCCCCTCAGACAGCATGTGCACGACCCTGAAAGGTCTACTAAAGTACTCTGGTGTTACCCATGTTAGCTATTTGTGGTGATATATGAGCTGCAGTGTGCGTGCGTGTGTGTGTGTGTGTGTGTGTGTGTGTGTGTGTGTAATCCCTCACCTGCCCTTTTTAATGGTGTGGCGACCCAGCAATGGATCAATGATTGGGTCAATAGTCTCCTCTAGGTTCTCGATCAATACAGGTTCTCCTGTTACTACTGCTTGCTCGATTACATCAACATACCTACACACACACACACACACACACACACACACACAGACACACACACATATACACACACACAAAAAGGTAGGCATGAATACAGAAGCACATAACCGTCCTTGCATGCTATCATAACGATTCCCCTCCCGGCCACGCCCACTCACCCCTTCTGCCCCAAATTAACAACCCAGAGGCTGCTGCCGTAGCGACTCTTGAGCCATTTGATGCCCTGCAGTTGAGGGTCAATGAGCAGAGGCCACCTCTCGCAGTTCAAGAGGATGGTTGCATTCTGGGTAGACATCTTATCACCGGGCAAACCCTCGTTGTTCCACTTAGCCACTGTAGCATCATCCGTTAGCATGGAGATAGGATCCAGACCCTCGGTCATAGGAACAGGAACCTGACAGAGACAGAAAGAGAGTATATTATTAAAAGAAAGGTGTAACACCGCTTTCTGAATGCGCCCATACTCGCTAGTTGCCAAGCAACAGTGTTCTCATCACTTTAACAACTTGAACAGTGATCGTATCAAAGTTTTACACTTCCCATACCTAATCTTTATACGACCAATCAATATTATTACGTTCATAAAGAACGGTTTTAAATACTGGAACGATCGACTACACAGACACAAACCTTCTGTGTGCGTAGGTATGGCATCCAGAGGTTGTGCAGGAGCTCGTGTCTGTATCTTTTGGAAAAGGAGCCAGCATAGGAGATGAAGGCTGCCGTGAGGAGAACATCTCCACAGAGAGTCGCTTCCTGCTCGCGGTACTGAGCTACAGAGTGTGCCCAGCGGACGTTCTCTGACTGAAACACACACACACACACACACACAGAGGTGGAGGAGAGTATACACACATACTACACATTGCAACATCAACATACAGGTCCACACTGAAAAAAATAATAATGCATGTCCAAACAGTGTATTCCGTTATGTAACATACAATGCATGTACAAACACACACACACACACACACACACACACACACACACACACACATCTACCTCCAGGCCCTTGACTAGGCGGTTGGCCAGTTGGATGGTTTTATTGGTGCGATTCACCTCCTCTTGACAGCGCAGTTTTTCAGAGGTGGCCTTTTCAAACGCTGCAGTCAGTGTGTCCAGGCTACTGTCCAATTCCTAAACACACACACACACACACACACACTTTTAGTTAGGTCTCTTATACATTTGCCAACAGAACGAGAACATACAGAGTAGAACAAACATTTTAATATGTTGTCTTTCAAAAGAGACCAATACATTTTTAAGATTTCTTTATTTTTAAAAGACAGTGTTAAAAAATATATAAACATATCATCATGAAGTAAGCTTATATTTTACCATGGTCTGTCTTAAAAAGGTTGACCTGTAATGCTATAATGACAGAGACAGCGACAGAGAAAGAGAGAGACGGGGATAGAGAAAGAAGGAGAGAGAGAAGGAAACAGATATATATATATATATATATATATATGTATATATGGGGGGGGGGGTTGAGAAAGAGAGAAGGTGAGAGCGAGAGAGAGAGAGAGAGAGAGAGAGAGAGAGAGAAGGAAACAGATATATATATATATATATATATATATATATATATATATATATATATATGGGGGGTGAGAAAGAGAGAGAGAAGGTAAGAGCGAGAGAGGGGGGGGGGGGGGGATTAGAGCAAGAAGAAGAGAGAGAGAGAGAGAGATGATCAGACAGAGCCTTACTGTGAGTTTTTTCCTGATGATCTCCAGTTTTTCTGCTGCCTCAACCAGATCAGCATTGGCTTGAGAGAGACACATTCTCTTGGTCTCTACCTCACAGAACACCTGTACACACACACACACACACACACACACACACACACACACACACACAAAAAAAAAATCTAAGATAGTAAACGTAATATTTATGCAATAAAACAGTCCGTGATTGTTTATAGGCTAATAAAGTTATATAAATCGTATTCACACAATTTTTATCTATATGAGCAAATCTTAATTCTAATATGCTTTCTGTACTTTAGACTATTTCCTTGGTGCATTTTCATTTTGCATTTCTGCAGGAAAATGTGCTGAAGTGTGTATACTCACAAAGATCTGCAGAGGGCAGCACAGGAGAGAGAGAGAGAGAAGAGCAAAGACACTGAGACAACACAATGACAGGACACAGCTAAGAGACTATTAAACTAGTAGACTGGTAGAGTAGAAATGTTGAAGCAGTATTCTAGTATTGTAGCATCAACAGCAATATTTTGGCAGTATACCTCAAACTCAAAATATTTAAGTTATTTAAATTTTAAGTGTGTGTGTACATGATCATGTTGTACTTATGGGAAATATTTGTTGGGACAGGTTATAGATGGTGGAACTTTATGCGGCCTCTTCAATTACCTCGTGAAATCGTATGATGTTGATGACCCAGGCACACAGTCCGGCTGCAGCCGAGGACTTGACACGCACAAACTCCGGGTTGAAGTCTGGGTCGCTCAGATACTCATCCCTCAGCACTCGCACCGTAGCGTCGGGAATGTGCTCTTTATCAAAGTTAACCAGCGCCTGAAGGAAATCATCTACCTGTGAGGACACATTATAAGCATTACAGACGCCGCACTGGAGAGCTGCTGTAGCCCGGAATGCTCTTTAATGTGAGGAATGTACGTAGATGTATTTGCTCACTTTGCTCATGATGACTTTGGTGGCTTTCCAACTGCGATCTTTCGGTACGCGTCCACTCGGAGCGAGCAGCACCAGCACAGCCGCTAGTACGTTGGTCACGATCGCGGGTGGATTTGGGAATGTCCGTAACTCTGTTAGATTAAGCTGCAAACACACATACACACAGTGTACAATACAGATGTAAAGCCGATATAAGGGTTCTCACTAGTCTTGTGCACCTTTTTTCTCCTCTGTCTCTTTCTTGTTTTCTTACACATACCCTGTTGAGTGTGTTGAGAGCAGCGTTGGCTGCCTGTAAGGCTGGTTCGGCTTTAGCCAGGTCCTTTTCAGTCTCCTTCTGCTGCTTCGTCACCTCAGCCTGAATCGCTGCTACCTGCACACACACACACACACATATATACAGTATATATATATATACAGTATATATATATACAGTATATATATACAGTATATATATATATATATATATATATATATATATAAAAATGCTTTTATTCACACTACCTGATATGCATACTTTACTTCTACTGTTTACAGTATGTGTGCCTCACCCTCTGCTCCTCTGCATCAGCGACACTCTTCTCCTGGTTCAGCTTGTCCGTCTGCTGGCCTATTTTAGCAATGAGGGCCTCTGTGTCGCTGTTCCTGTGATGCAGCTCCACTTCCTGCAGCGCTAGCTTAGCCTTCAGATCCTCCACCTGAGAGCAAGAAAGAGAAACAGAGAAGAACAAACAAACAATTCATCATCCTACACCGCAATGATTAAATTATATAACGCACAGTGGAACTATCCAAAATAATAAAACTGTATCTTACTTAATACATGGATAACTCGTGCCTTTGCAAATATGAGTGATTGGGTGCGGATGTTATACCATTTAAGTTCAATAATATATAAATGCAGGAGAACGTCGACGTCACCTGGGAGGCCGTGGTTAGAAGTTTCTGCAGGCCGTTCTCCAGCCGCTCCATCTTCTGAGTCAGCTCCCTCCTTTTCGTGGCCAGCAGGTTGCCGTATAACTTCATGAACTCTAAGAAGCTCTTCGGTGTGGTGTAGTTGAAGTGTTTCTCGTTCTGCTGGTACTTCATACTAACTTCGTTAACGATGGTGTGTGCATATGAGATGAACTCGCTGATAGACACCTTCACTGCAGGCTAAAGATATAACACATATCAAGAGGTGTAAAGTCATGTGTATGATCAATACTCTGCACATAATATATAACCAGGCCTATCGCTGTGCCAATGAATTTTCCTCTTTCCTCTCTCTCACTCACCTCAAGGTCTTGGATGTTACTAATGAAGGTTCTGCTGACAGACTGCAATGCATGCTGGGGCCAAGGATGGAACCAGTCAATGGCCGTGCAGTTCACCAGAGCCGGGAACTTTCGCGCTCGTGTGCGCAGAGTGAAACCCACCGGTGAGAAACACAGGACCACCTGGACTCACCAACCAAGCGTCAGCAGTTTAAAAATCACATTAATCGTATACACATTAGTTGGGTTTTTTTTTTTTTTTAAGAAAGCAAAATAAATCATTCTGAGCACAGAAAGAGTTCTTAAGCTATTGTTCTCTCGACCTTCAGCTGCCTGCGTATACGGTCGATGAAAAAGTTCCAGCAGTTCTCTCGAGTGTCCAGCATGCCGAGGCCTCGGAGTTCCAGACGGATTGACGCCACAATCATATCCACCTCCTCCTCAGTGAACAGGTCCGGGATGTCCCCTTCACATACAAATGTAAACCTACATTAACAGTTATATTGTGTGTGTCTGTGTCTATTGGTTGAGATGTAGAAGCCATTTCAGTATTAGGCGTAGTTCATATGGTTCGAGATACCTGATGCGAGCATGTCATTGATCAGCACTAAGAAACGTTCATCGGGAATCTGAGCATCCGTGTGCAGGAAAACTGTGCCAATGTTCTTTACCCCCACCTTAATGTAGAGAGCAGCTATATCACTCTGCATAAAGAGAGAGACAGTGAGAAAGTGAAGTGAGACTGAAGAGTAAAGTGTGTGTGTGTGTGTGTGTGTGTGTGTGTGTGTGTGTGTGTGTGCGTGTGCATGTGTGTGTGCTACCCTCAGGTCCCCAATGCCATAGCCTTTGCGCAAGGTGATCTGAAAGACCTCAAGCATGCTGAGGAAGGCAGCCAGACGACACAAACTCTGTTTCCCACTGCCACCCACTCCAATAAGCAGCGCATTTCCCACTGGAGACTCCAGAATACGGCTGATCCTACATCTAAACACACACACACACACACACACACACACACACATACAATTAGATGGATAGATGAATTTACAAATGTATGGATGATTGTATAAATACACAAACAGATAAATAAAAGTATGCAGATGTATGGATGGATGAATAGATGGATAATCAATAATTGCTTTACTAAATGAATGAATGAATGAATGAATGACTGAATGAATGAATGGGCATATAGCTTTACAGATTGATGCGTATACAGCTGGGATAAATGGATATATGGATGGATTAATGGATGGACATGGATGGATAGATCGACTGACAGATGGACAGTTAGATGTATGGATGTATGGATAAATATACAGAGGGATGGATGGATACATGGAAAAATGAATGGATGGGTGTACAGTGGATAAACTGACATGAATAGCTAGACAAATTTACACAGAAATGGATGGATGGATGGGTGGATGGATGGATGAATGGGCATATAACTATGGATTGATCGATATAGAGATAGGATAGATGGACATATGGATGGATTAATGGATGGACATATGGATGGGATGGATGGACAGTTAGATGTATGGATATATGGATGAATATACGGAGTGATGGATGGATGGATACATGGATAAATGAATTGATGGGTGTACGAATGGATAGATTGGATGGACGGGCAGACAAATGGATGGATGAATGGATCGATGGATATACAGAGGGATTGATGGACGGACACATGAACACTTACATGTGCTGCATGGCCTCCTCAAACAGCACCAGGTTCATGTTGGCGTGCAGCTCGTTGTAGTGCTCCAGTGAATCAGTCAATGTTTTCTGCAGCTTCTCCCAGTCACTGACCAGAGAGTAGCGAGGCTCTCCAACACCGTGGGCAAAGTGTGAATAGATCAGAGGCTGGTGGATAAAGATTGACTCATCTATTCCCTGCAGAGAGAGAGAGAGAGAGAGAGAGAGAGAGAGAGAAAGAGAGAGAGAGAGAGAGAGACTTACATTAAGTCAGAGAATAATATGAACAAGAGGGTGACACATAACATACATGAACCGAAGCCAGACACACAGGTAAAATATGAAATTGAATCAACATCAAATAAGAAACAAACTCAAGTTAATATTTCTCAACATCATAGTGATTTATTTTCTTTTTTGAATTTTATTTAAGTTTCAAAAGAACATTACATTAACATTCCCTTAATAAATTTTAGCATTAACAAACTACATTCAAACCGTGCATTTAGCTTTAATAACCCTGATTTGTGACATCATGTTGCGATATGTAATATTGAAGTGTCACCTCTCACCTCAAAATATCTTTTGCCAGTGTCCAACAGGATCTTACTGAAAAGCTCAACATCCTTCTCCTCCATCAGTTTATCAGAGTACACACGAGAACACTCATGCAGCCAGAGGTACACCAGCTCGATGGGGTATCGCACTGTCTCAGGCTGGGCAAAAAGAATCCCCTACACACACACACACACACACACACACACACACACACACACACACACACACACACACACACAATACATTACTCCAACTCTCTCCTTGTCTGTATACATCAGTATTCTTTCTCTCAATTACAGCTTGTCCAGAGCCAATTTATTGCTCAATTTTTAATGCAAAAAAACAAACAAACAGTAGGTCTAAATACATGACACATGCACATATAAACGAGTTCTCTTACTTAGAGTTACACACCTGGAAGATGTTGGAGATGTCCCTTAGGTTGAAGATGTAGTGAAAGCGGATGGCAGTAGGCAAGAAGTTCTGAGTCATTTTCTGGTGGAGGCAGATGGAGGCCTGGACGAGCGCGTCCACCGAGCGGCTCACTCCATAGCTGAAGCCCCCCTGCTGGAAGTGACCAGACAGAATGCTGCTGTAGATAGTACTCAGAGCCTCGGCACCTGGGAAATGCACCGCAAAAACCGAGAAATGCCTCTATACGGACAGTGGGAGGGGGTGGGCAGAAATGGAGAGAAAGAGAGAAACGATTGTTACAGTGCTCTTTAAACAGATCGCCGTTTCTTTTTTAAGCTTAAATAAGAAACGAAACACTTGGGGTGTGCTGTTCAGCAAATGTAGCTCCTGAAATGTGCCCGTGTCTGTTACCTGTAGCCGAGGGTTGACGGAGAAGCTTCCAGCTGTTGGGTTCATGCAGGTGACGTACTGACAGTTATGAATCTCCTTCAGCACCAGTCTCTGGCGATCATACCTGAAAACACACACACACAGCAAAGTAATCTTGATTATTATTTATGACATATCAAATATTTTCCTCCATCACTGATAAATATCTCTAGGGTTTACTGTCTGTTATTTACACTCATTCCTGTTATGCATTATGAATTGTTTGCTTGTGTGCTCATTTGTTAATTCAATGACAATGTAAAAAAAAAATAAATAAATCTTTAACCCTGGATGTAACCATCTTGACAAAAAAAGACTGTTCGTAGTACTGTTTATATATTCATATGTAACTAATGCACTTAATCTTATGGTGATAAGCAAAAAGCATGTCGCAAGACATATTTGTTCCTAGTGATGAAAGCAATACAAGCACACAAGCAACACTTGCACGTGCGCGTGCGCGCACACACACACACACACACACACACACACACACACACACACACACACCAGTGAGAGTAATCCAGATGTTGTCTGATGAGTGTGTGTGGCTGCACTGTTCCGTAGGCGTCCACCTCCGGCATGTTTAGATCATCAACAAAGTAGATCAGCTTCTTAGTGCCGGGAGGAGCAAAGTTCCTTCCTGCCCTCTTCTCTAAAGGCTTTTCCAAAACACCTGCCCCATGACACAGAAGACAACAAGGTGCATGTTACATACACTATACATACACATTTGCTTTTCTTTTTTTTTTTTTATATGCGTGTGTGTGTGTGTGTGTGTGTGTGTGTGTGTGTGTGTGTGTGTGTGTGTGTGCGTGCATGCAGAAAGCTTTAATGCTTGCTTAAATCTGTCCAGTGTTTATGGTAGCAGACTCATGCTAGCAGGTGCTTGTGTCTTTGCTTACGTTGCAGCATGGCCGACGTGGTGTAATAATTAAAGGGTACTTTGGCCACCATGTACTCCTCCCTGTGTTTGGAGATGGTGTCCCATACGAGGACGGTCTTGCCCACGCCTGCGTTCCCCACCAGCATCACCGGCTTGCCTTTCTCCAAGAGGAGCTCCACAAAATACGCCAGGCAGGTCGTCTCTGCCGAGTGAACCAGGACCATCTGAGCACACGCGAACACACTCACATTAGCTCAAGACTATAGAGTGAAATGTAGCCGCATGAATATTACTGTTTAGATTAATTAAACAAAGCCACTGATCCTGACGGCCACTTACTGTTTATCATGTCACGCTGAAATGAAGTGCTTCATACCCAACAAAAACCACACACCAGACGAACAGTATTGAGAGCTTTGCTGTGTAGTTATGATTTATTTTGTGTGTGTGTGTGTGTGTGTGTGTGTGTGTGTGTGTGTGTGTGTGTGTAATACCTGCAGTGGGACATCAGGCTCCAGCTCATACGGAGGTGTGCGTTCGCTCCAGGGAGTGAACTTCTTCGTGTTGGGGTCAACGTAGTAATCAAATACGGTTCCCTGAGAGGGGAACTTCACCGCCCGCATCTCCTTATTCCACCAACGGCTGAACTCACCACGATAATCTCTAAGCTAAGAGACAGAGAGGGGAAAAAAGGGAAAGGGGGGGGTGAAATGGAGAGACAGTTTTCAATTAAAATGTGCCAATTTTTTAAACATTGTCTCAAAAAAGCGGACGCGAGAGTGCTCAAATCCACGTTATTAGGCTGCATGTAATTAGTGAATTATGAAAAGATCATCAGACGCCCACTAAAACAGTCTTCTATTGGGCAAATAGTGCTCTATATACAGTATGCACTTAAAGAAACTGTTACACCCTATGTAGTGAGCATATATATTTGGCCCAACTATGAGCAATTCCTGTGCGAAATAGGTTGAAGTTTGAAGATGGCAGATGGTTAGGTGCATTCCAGATTGCCTAAGAACTTATTGTGAACAAGATTTATCTAAAACAATGAAGTGCATCACAAAAGCATGATACCGTCCAGAGTTTCCGCTAAGAAATTTTGGTGCCGGCCGACGTGTCCGGGAATGATAAAGTTTACCGGACAAACTGGAAAAAATCTGGTCATCTCATATCGGTGTTCATTTTGCACTGTAACGTTTTGGACTATGCATAGTATATGCGATTGTGGCGGCGGGGGTGTGGTCAAGCATCAGCTGTTGGAACGAGTTTACTTGTGTGTGTATGTTTGTGCTTTCAGTGCCTCCTGTAACAAGCGAGTGAGAGAGAGAGAGAGAGAGAGGGAGAGAGAGAGAGAGAGAGAGAGAGAGAGAGAGAGAGAGAGCAAGCGAGCGAGAGCGAGAGAGCCGACCAGGACAGAGACATGTGTGTGTTCACAGACCAGAGACGTGTGAATCTGCGAACGTATTTTGTCTACCAGAAACTCTGATACTGCCACATGATACTGTTTACTTTTATTTATGCAATGCAAACATAGTATAGAGCTACGACTAATAAATAGTATAACAATTCCAGTATGAAATTACAAGCTATATAAAATTCATTTATTATCAGTATATTTATTCCTTTATGTTAAAATTTTGGATATTTGAAGGGGTAGATGGACAGATACGTGAACTGGTTGCATTATACAAACAAATACAGCTCCATTACAAAAGAAATGGTTCAATAATTCTCAATTAGACACTTGCTAACTGCAAACAGACATCAAACGGTCAGCTCGATTTCATGAGAAACTCCTACAAATTCAAACTAATGGCTGGTTGGATGAATTTCATAAAAGGGACCGAACATTTACGCCACCCCTAACACTTTGACTTTTCATACTCACGTGGTCCTGAAAGAGAGCCCCACCAAATGCCCACACACAGGCGAACACAAAGTAGATCTCATAGAGTTCACGAGGAGAGTCGGCGGGAGTGTTCTCATCCGTTAATAAGCAGTCCAGCAAGCAACACAGTGTCTGTGGTGCGCATAGAAACACACACACACACACACACACACACACACACACACACACACAGAGACAAATATCTGATTTTGTATCTATTCTAATGTAAAGGAATATGTAAATAAATAGTGAATAGCTTCGCTGTACCTGCACCATGCTTGTCTCAGGTATAGGTGTGATGGTCTTTAGGTTGCACCTGACCTGCTCTAAACAGTAGGGCACATACTTATCAAACAGAATGGTCAGATTCGCGCGCTCTGATTGGGCCTGGCGCGTGTCAATCCAACTCGTCACATAGCTGAAAAACAAAGGGAATGTTTAACTGAGAGCCTGCGATGCATATGTAGTAATGTGTGTGAGTACATGATATTGTTGTTTATCCCAAGCTATACACTATACATCTGTGCTATGGGAGTGGTTAGAAACGCCTGGTTTAGGACTCGTGGAGTGGCGGAGCTAACTGGGGTCACTCACGAGCTCCACCCGAGGTCCTGTGGGTTGACATAAAGGATTCCTGCTCTGGATACAGTTGCAGGGGTGGCAGCCTTCAGATGGCTGATCTCAAACAGCAGACGCATAGAGGACGTTAGAGAGATGCGTTCGTTACTGGCCAGGGTCAGCACCTAACACACACACACATGCACACATGCACACACACACACACACACACAATAAAATATACAATCTGACAATCAGCTTTATATTTTAATTTAAAAAGTGCTAGTTATCTATCCAATTTTTTTTATATAGTGACCTTGTTATCATCCATAACAGTGTTGAGTGATTCTATCCACATAGGATCGATGTCGCCGTCCAGCACGATCCACTTTGGGCCATCGTGGGATAAAGCGGACAGCTCTCTCATGGTCGACGAGAAGAGACCTAAAACATACGTAAAACATACACATGAGCAATACAGTACAAAGTTTCTATACATGCACACACAACACAACGTTCACACGCTTACCATCTTTCCACTCCCGTGTAGCAGGATGCAGGAATCCGAAAAGCTCGTTCGTGGTCACGGCTTTTGGGTTCATGTCGCTCCACACGGGCTTCAGCTTCATGTTCAAGTAGGTTCTATGCAGCGTCTTCAAAATCTACATGCAGGGGTGCAAAGAGCAGGACTCACACCACAGCAGTCTGGATCGGAGTTTGCCTAAGAATTCTAAGTGTTCGTATACCTGGCTCTTTCCCGTTCCAGCTCCACCAACCACAAAGACAGAATGTCTCACAGCAAGCAGCTCCTCTAACTGAGTCACCTGTAGACAGCAGAGTGATCACACACGCGTGAGCGAAAAAAAGAGAGAATCTAGTCTGGGTAGGTAAGTGACTAAAACAACATGGTCAAGAGAAACCAGTGTTATGTCCCAACTCATGTTTAGTTTTTAATCAGGAGCCTTTTTTTTTTTTTTTTTTTTTGTGTACAAAGAAATGAAGGCAAGCCGACCTTTAGGATAAAGTTCTCCTCAGGTTGCAGCCGCAGCTCGCTGATTGCCTGGCGAACGTGCTGCTCCAGCTGCAGGTCTCTCTTACGCGGAATATCCAACAGAGGAAACAAATCACTGATCAGACCCAGGAATATCGGCACGTCACTTGTCACAATCTTCGGCAGGTTGAAATCCCGTAAGGCGCGCATCAACACCTTAACAACACATTATTAATGCGTTACATATTCAGGTCTGTTACAAATGTATTACAAAGGTCGTGTTATAGCGGACTGTAAGAGACCGGAGACTTTTATTATTAACAAGTACTTAACATAACTTAACATAAGAGGGTCAGTGCTAGAAAGTATGGACAAATGAGAGTTCCCATGAGCACCTGCTCTTCAGGACAGCTCTTTTCCTTCCTTTTCAGAGACCCAGCAACGACCAGCACTGACTTTATCGCCCGTAGACCCCAGTCATAGTGTTCCTACAATGACCAAAAGGCCACATTTAAATGCAAATCCACTTCCTGTGTTGTTTCCACATGTTCTATGATAAAATCACTTTTTTTTTAAAAAATTAATTAAATTTTTTAAAATTTCTTTAAGCTCTGGAAAATACCAGCTTCAGCAGTTTTAAGTGAGTACCTGTTTAGAGAGCAGTTCTTTGCAGAGCGTGTACAGGCTGATGAACTTGCGTGCCAGCAGACGGGCGTCTATAAATCCCTCTGCCACCAGCATGATCTCACAGATCAACTCAAAATCAGGAATCACCATGGCGCACGGCCTGATACACACACACACACGCACACACACACACATCATTACTTGTTCACTATTTTACTGGAATGGTCATGATTGGCTAATAGTTTGAGTTTTTCAAAGCGGGTGGAACCTGAAGAGCGCTTTCAGGTTCTCGGGCAGCTCTGCTCTACCAGCATATCCTGGGTTTAGAGTAATGAAGATCCCCACGGTTGGCCTCAGCTCAATCTCCTCCCCAAGGAAATAAAACCTGATCAGCATCATGAAATGGAATGAAATCAATGTGGACTGCGTAATGAGCAATGCAAAGACATTGCATCCTGAATTAGTAGATTATTACTTGGGGGAAAAAATATCCATCAATCTGAAATGTGTCACGTTGCAGAAAAAAAAAATGTTTTTGAATTTCCGTTAATGTTATCTTTAAAACAGAAGAAATTATTTTACTGTGCGCAGCAGCACTATGAAATGTAGATTCATAGTTTGTTGTGTTATAGTTTGGCATACGTGACAGCTTTTGGAGTCAGAGTAAAATATATATAAATTGTAAAACGTGACATGACGTGTGCTGATATGACCTCTGCTTCTTGTTGCGAATAGCATCTTGGATGGTTTTGACCTGTACGGCGACCACGGACAAAACTTCCACAGAGATCCTGTTAAACTCGTCAAAGCAGCCCCAAACACCTGTCTGAGCCAGACCCTTATAGATATTACCTATGGACTAAGAAAAAAAGATAAAGAGATAAGAAACACCTGATCTAGATCTATATTTCCTCTAAGGAGAGCGATTCAGATTCACGTTCCGAATGTTACTCCTTACCTTGTAGTCCATTTGTTCTGAGCAGTTGAACACGTAGACCATAATGCCGAGCGAGCGTCCCAGGTCTTTGGTGGTCTCCGTCTTGCCCGTGCCAGCGGGGCCAGAGGGGGCGCCACTCATCGTCAGATGGAGAGACTGAGTCAGTGTGATGTAACATCTGTGCGTGACAGTCCGATGATGGAAGAAAGTAAACATGGAATGCTGTAATTTTGGAGGATTTGTTCATTTTGGATTATTGCATGCCGATTGCTCCAAGACAACGCGCTTCTTTATCTGACAGTTCTTTTTTTTTTTTTTTTTTGACACTCTGGATTCAAACAGAGTGCCTGAACATGAGATGAAAGATGAAACTTCATTTGAAAGCTTTACTGTATGAAATGAAACAAGGCCGATTTGAACACGATGTGTGTGTGTGTGTGTGTGTGTGTGAGAGTGAGAGACAGAATGTAACTAACCGGTCAGTGAGTGGTGTTATAACCAGTCGGTTGGTGTTACCCAGGTATTCATAGGAGAACTGAAACTGGGCATCACATATGTTGACGAAGCAGTGTTTTTGCTGTTCATCCCAGCGATGGCGTAACTGAGACAACCAGGCAAACGCTTGGCCGTTCGTCACCTAGGAGACGAGCAGCATGACTTCATCATATTACAAAACATTCCCCTAAATGATACTCAAAACCTGGGACTTATCAGCATATCTTGACTGGTAATGTTCAGACTGTGTGTGGTCTTCAAATGGTATTTTACAGGAGTATTATTGTCATGGTTAACCTTCTGAGAGATAAGCTTGGCAACCACGTCACGAGCATGAACATCAATGGTACAAAGTGTCATGATCTTCTGGCGATCACCAGGGCTCAGCTCGCCTAGCAGCATGTTTATCAGAGAGTTCAGCTGGAGGATCTGCGATGGATACATGTATACATACATATATACGTATCTTAGTGACTGAGTGACTACATGATTAAGTGAGTGAGTGAGAGCACAAGTGAGTGAGTGAATGACTTAGTGAGTGAAATAATGACCTGTTTTTTATTATAGTCTTTTAGCGCTGTCTCGAAACCCTCCTCCACCCTTTCAAAGGCAATTCCAACATCCATCGCCCACCAAATCTGACTACCGGTCAGTGCCACCTGGAACACACACACACATCACCCTGAAAAGTTGGGTCTGGGTGGTCCAAACCTCTTGCGTTGCCTCCAAACCAGAAAATATTGATTATATTAAAACACACACCTGTGCAGGATAGTCAAAGAGCCACTGATCACGTGATTTATCCTCGTATGCTGCTACGGCTTCTGAGATCTCCTGCCTCACTGTGGAGCGCATGGCCGCCTCCAACCCACCCAGCCAACACTCAGCCTGAGATGGAGGAAGAGAGAAAAATGCAATTTTTAAAAAAAAAGGATAACTCTTGTCCAGATTAGAATTAGTGATCTTTAAATGATTATTTCCTCAAAGCATAGGTATAATGTGTGTATATATACATCTCAGATGTAATTGATAAATCTTTCTATATGTATAATTCACCATCCAGGGTAATCCTTGTGAATGACCCCTAAATCCTACCCTCCGGGTGCAGGAACACAGTGGATAATGGTATGGTAATTCTACACTAACAGATTATATTTATCCATGTTAATTTCCTAGCTCTTACTAAAGAATACATCAGTCTTTATACTAGTTTTATTCTACTGATAAAATGTTTTTGTTTTTTTTTGTATTAGGCCATGTGTAGAGTGTATAGAATGTGTGTGTTACCTGTCCCTCACACACGCAGGACTCAGAAAACGGCACATACTCCCCCTCTCTGCTGTACATCCCCACTGCGACCTCTATCCTTCCCTCCTCTTCTCCCTGATCTCTGAACTTCAGATCAGCCAGGTTATCAAAGAGCTTCAGCAGGTGCCGTGTGACCTACACACACACACACACACACACACACACACACACACACACACACACACACACACACACACACACACCAGCTCTATACATCCATACACACAAAGTACTTGCCAAATTATGTCTTTGTCCAATAGAGTGAGCAATAGAGTAAATGCTCATCCATGGTATTATGAGCTACCAGTCTGGGCTGCGTTCCCTTGGAAACAATCTCCAACAGATCAGCAGCGGAGACGAAGTAGAATCTCGGAAACGTCAGACGCTTTGTTTCCAAATACTCGGCCAGAGCTTTTTCACATAAAGACAACCTGGAAAGAATTTAATAAGAATTTAAAAAAGAAATGACATTTGCATTCAAAACTGAAAAAAATAAAATAATATCTGAGTACATTTATAATCTCTGGGCTTTTTTTTTTTTTTTCAGTTTCTGCAGGTTGTGTCTGTGAAACTGTATTCCATTTCTGAAGAAATCTCTAATTTCTTTGTTGTTTTTTTTAAAAGCTTTGTATAACACATACTCTAGTGTACCTTTGCTGCAGAGCCTCGAGTTTCTCAAGGTAGCCTGGCTGGTTGGTGACTTCGATCACATTTGCAGTTTCCACAACTTTCATCATCAGCTCCTGCACACGCACATAAGGAGCAGACACTACACATTGCTGCGCAATAAAATACATGAGTGATACAATGGAGCTTTCGTTCCTTCACAATACTGTACCACGGAGGGTTCTTGGGCAGCTACCTGGAAGTCGAGGTGGATGCCTTGAAAAAGCTCGGCATCGTGTGCCAGCTGGTTACGGATGTCCTCCGAGTTGGTGAAGATGCTCTGCAGGTGAGCCCAGGTGCGCTGCACTCCCAGCCAGGTGCCAATCACTAGGTCTGCCAGCATCAGCCGCCGCTGCCAGCCGCTCACCTCCACCAGGAAGTACTCCACGTGCTTGCTCATCAGAATATTCTGCAGCTGCACCTGCACACACACACACACACACACACACAGACATACAGGTATACATTCATACATCATATCCATGCATAGCAAAACCAACACCAGATACCAGAAATATGATTTCCTGCTAAAATTTTTGCCTAAACCAAACTTTTGGCTTGGTGGACATTGATTGTCATATACCCAGATTTTGTTTTTACACAGATATCAGTTTTTAACCTTACCAATTCATACTAGATCGAAGCAGATCTTAACTAATACGTCCACTGTGTAGATTGTTGAGTAGATTTTCTGATTCGAATCAGAAAAACACCAGGGTTAGGGTTAGCAGGTACAGAATAACTCTAATGCCCCTTGCTGTTTGAACAGAAAAAGGAGAAGCAGCAAAGAGTTTTATCCTATTATACCTTCAGTTTATTATTTCCTATATTGCTGTGTCTGTATTTTGGCTTCCCCTCGTACCGGTCTGTTATGTCGTGTTCGTGTTAATCACCTGATTATCCTCCAGTGTCTCAATCAGGTTCTCGTCGGCTTTCAGTAGAGGAGTTCCAGTGCTGGCGTGAGTCTCGTACGACAGAGACATCATAGACCACGTCTGCTTGATCTCAGCCAAAACCTACACGCACACAAGTACAAACATGATTTTTGCTGTGTGTGAGACACACAGCGCCATTCTGTGTGTCTGGTGCTGTCACTACCTTCTCGATGGCCATCTCTTTGACCGCTTTGTCCACGATGTTCTTCACTTCTTCTTCCACACGGTGCAGCTGAAGCTCCAGCAGATCACCCAGAGTGGTGTTCTCATCCATCATGAAGCTCACCTACACACAGGGAAAGAGAGAGAGAGAGAGCGAGAAAGAGAGAGAGAGAGATAGAGAGAGTGAGAGAGAGAGAGAGCATTACAATTTCCCTTCACTGGAACTAAGAGGCTTTGCACAAAGCGAGCTCCATGAAGACATGGTTTGCCAAAGTTGGAGTGGAAAAACTCGAGTGTCCTGCACAGAGCCCTGATCTCAACCCCACTGAACACCTTTGGGATGAACTGCACCCCAGGCCTCCTCGCCCGACATCAGTGCCTGACCTCACTAATGCTCTTGTGGCTCAATAAACACAAATCCCCACAGCCACGCTCCAAAATCTAGTGGAAAGCCTTCCCAGAAGAGTGGAGCTAATTATAACAGCAAAGGGGTACTAAATCTGGGATGGGATGTTCAACAAGCACATATGGGTGTGATGGTCAGGTGTCCGATTACTTTTGGCTATTTAGTCTACTAAATAATTAGACATGGTTTAAGACTGTAGTTCATATCTGTTAGCAGTCATCTCCTCCTGTAATAGTGTGTTACTGCACTGTCAATGAGGCAGTTGTGGTGATAACGTGATCTTACCGCAGTGTTCTGTGTAATGCTGCAACAGTACACGATTAAGATACTCTACCCCGGTTGTGTGCATGAGCTGCTGCCAGTGTCGCTCTCGGACCGCCGAGTTCTGCAGTTCGTTAACAGCCCGCAGTGACGTCAGCAGGTTTTTAACGGTAGACTCTAGACCGGCGTAGACGTCCCACACACGCACCTCCTTATCTAGAGTCTTCATCTCCTGCACACATAACCCCAAACAGATTTATCTTACTTTCCCACATAGACTAAAGACCTCCTTATCTAAAGTATTCTCAATTAACTAACTCAGTAACATATAGAGGGATGTAGAATCTGAAGCGTAGTAGAGAAATTTTTACAAAGAAATGTGAAATTGTTTATACGGTGAGGTTTTCTGTGAGGATGTTTATTTAACTTTTTTTTTTTTTTTGAAGGAGTCTCATGTAAAGCTGTAGCTTTAGGACAGACGTTTACACTTTGAGGTTTCGTAACGTGAAAACCTGCATTTTGCAATTTTTGTTTTCTTAACGTCTAGACGGGGGGGAATAAGAGAGGCTGCTGACGGATAAACAACTGTTTATAGTGATAACAGGAACTAATCTTTTTAGCAGACATTCCACAACATTACATGTAACTCTTAATGGATAAAAAGCATAATGCGTTGTTCTGTAATAAATAAAAAAAATTGGCAGTGTTGGTGAAATTCTGTGGTATAAGGAGAATAAAACACTTCAGGACTTGTTATTTGGGGGGGGGACATTCATTGCAGTTCCAAATAATTAGTGAGAGATATAACTTTCTCATAGAAACTTAAGCTTTATCATTTATCCAATGTGTTTATATGATGATTATAATGGTATTTAAATCCTATATTTGTTTGGAGAAAGAGAGAGAGAGTGAGAGAGAGAGAGAGTGAGAGTGAGCTGTTTCAAGATTTAGTTCGCTGCACCTTAGCAAACCTCCTGAGCTCCATGTCCATCTGCTCCACGTTGATTTCTTTCCATGGTGTCTTCCTCCAGTCCAAGATACTGGACTACACGTCCCAGGATGATACACACAGATCATGATTAAAAAGTTAATTAAATCCAGATCACTCCAAATAACATAAAGTACAAGGTGTCCGAAAAGTCAGGAAGCAATGAGAGTAAAACTACCTATGGTTTGTATTTATTATGTACAACATGTGCTCTACATGTTCACCCTTACACTCCTATACTAATGATATTTCTGTTCCGGTCAGGACGTGATGAACCCTTAAAAAATTTTTTTAAATTAAATCAAAAACAAACGAGATGACACTACGCTTATCTAAAATATACTTTCTAATTGTGCTGCAACAGAATAAACAAGATGCCCCGGCTAAACATTACACCCATAAGGGGATGTAAAAGCGTTGAGTGTTAGTGACTTTGCATTACCTTGACAAAGATGACCATATCCCACACCGCTTTGAGGAGGATGATGTCAGAGCGGCACTGGCGGAGCTGTTTGTAGTCTGGGAAGCTGACCTCAAACAGCTTGGCGGTTTCCTGCAGCTTGCACATCTCGTTTTCCAAATGAGCCACTGTACGATTGGTCTAAACACACCACACGCATTAGGGATGGGTGATATGGACTTAAAACTATATCACGATATTTCCTGGTATTTATTGCGATAACGATATCAGTGACGATATAAATATAGTACCATTCACCACTGTTTTTGGCTACAAGTGATCGGCTGCATGCAGTCTTGAGAGCCTCAGAAACACAAACACTGATCTAAAAGTAAAACCTCCCCATCATCAGATAGGCTCCTAAAATATACCAATTACATAAAAGAATTTAAAAAAACAGTAAAAATCCAAACACCAGGCTCCTCGTTTAGCGATAAATTCCTCCTCAGCTTCACGTCCGCCTTCCGCCATACTTGTTTTCGCTCTGCACGTGAGCCGGTAACGGGTCGCAGACCGTCGAATTCTTATTGTGGGGAGAATTTCTACTGGTATATCACGAACGATAAAATATATATGAGCGCTGTGATTTTTAAATCCCAAAACAACATTATCATAGTTATTACGGTCTTATGAGCCTGTTTGACTGGTCATTTGAATCGAGTAGGTTTAATGGAAACCTCAAAAAAAAAGCCAGCGTATAAACAACATGAATAAGCAGTAACCTCTCAGTAGAAAGTTCAGGAATAAAAAGCTCTATGTCTCTAATACCTTTGTAGACACTTAAATATGTTGACAGTTGGATTAAGTTCATAAATTATATCCGAAGCCATATCACCCTGCAGTTCTCACCCGGTTTCCCACTGAATCTAAGTAGGGTTGAGCCTGGCCAGTACCTGGATGGGAAACCTCCGGGGGAAAACTAAGGTTGCTGCTGGAAGTGGTATTAGGGAGGCCAGTAGGTGGTGCTCTCCCTGTGGTCTGTGTGGGTCCTAATGTCCCAGTATAGTGACGGGGACACTATAACGTCACTATAACTATAACGTCTGATGAGACATTAAAACCGAGGTCCTGACTCTCTGTGGTCATTAAAATTCCCAGGACACTTCTCATAAAGAGTAGGGGTATTACCCCGGTATCCTGCCGAAATTGGCCCTTGTCTATCATGGCCCCCTAATAATCTCCATCCCTGAATTGGCTACATCACTCTCCTCTCCACCTATAGCTGGTGTGTGGTGGGCGTTCTGGCGCCCTATGGCTGCCGTCACATCATCCAGGTGGATGCTACACACTGGTGGTGGTTGAGGAGATTTCCCCCCCATACTATGTAAAGTGCTTTGAGTGTCTAGAAAAGTGTTATATAAATGTAACTAATTATTATAAAATACATCTGTACTAAGGGAGTCAGTGTCATTTATCAGAAAATGTGAAAATGTGTAAGAACCTGTGTATTCACACACACACAAAAAAAAACACACACAGCAAGGAAACACCTTGTCAATGAGTTTGTATGGTTCATCAATGTTGATGCTGAAGATGGGCTCCGTACGAAACTGCTCCCGAAACTCGTGCTGTTTAATCTGCGTCCAGAGTGAGACAGACAGACAGAAAAAAGTCGGTTATGAAGCTCCCGCATCAATCGGAGTTAATAACAAACATTTGTTTACTGCCACTGAAGTAGTATGTAGTTAACACCAGCTAAACCTCAGATATGCATCATTGTCCTAAAAAAAACAAAAAGAAAAAAAACAAAGTAAAAATATAAACATACACAAATTTAGGACATTTTTCTAAATTTTCAGTGGATTTTCAGTGGCTCACCAATTTTTACCTTCGATCACATAATGGACCTCTTTTCAGTGCTTTTCTACCTTTCACAAGTAAAGATGGCAGACTTCCTTCATTGTACTTCGCTTCACTCACGTCAACCATCAATCTAAAATGAATCTACTGTTTAGGAATTTGTGCAAGTTGATGCCCATGAGTAATCTTCATAAATTATTTAAAAACATCTGTGTGTTACAGTCACTGTTATACCACGGTCTGTCCGAATACCCGATTCTGATTGGCTGGAAGGTGTCCGTATATACCACAGGTAGTTCCGGTCAGTTTAATCACCGTTCTAAATGAATGCGCTGCCTATAAACAACTGTAACCATAGTAACATACAGTTGAACGCACAGCTTCATTGTTAGTAGAGACGCAGCGCAGACATTTTACTGCAATTTTAAGAAAGTTTAAAAGAGTATTCAGTATGTAAGGGATAATCCACGGCTAGGTGTATGTTACACGATTTTGATGTATTCTTCTTTGCATCGGGTGGTTCTTTGCCTCCAGGTCGTGCGTTAAAATCGTGCGTCACACACCTAAGCCGTGGATTATTGCTTACATATTGAATACTCTTTTAAACTTTTCTTAAAATTGCAGTTCCATAGAATTTCCATCACATTTAAAACACACGGCTGCAGCTTTGCATTATTTTCCACGGAAATCTACTCAGAGAATGAAATATGTATAAAAACACCAACGTCTATGATCAGAGGCATCCTAAACAGGTAAACTGGTTTCATAAAAAAACATTTTTTAAATTTAAAAATGTATATATGTATATAAAATGTATATAAAAATGTATATATCTAACAATAACACTAGATTTTAATTTTGAATTTGTAACATTCTTTGGAAAGACGATGTCTACTGAGCAAGAAATCTCAAAATAGCTTTTTTGTTATTTTCTTTTTTTTTATTTTAATTTAGGTGAACTAAACTTGTTTTAACAGCTTTTCAGACACGACAAAATAAAACAAAAACACCACTTCTGGCCTACTTTTGGCCTCATTTCTACATTATTTTGTCCCTGCCACAGGAGAGACTATAAACTTTCAAATCCAATTTGTCTGTGAAGTTAACATGCACAAAACATGTATTACTACAATAATGACTCAAATATACATAAATATAATTTCTTATGGTATTAAAATGAAATCGATCCTACTCACCTCGAAGCGGACACACTTCCTTCGGATGACGGCAACCTCGTTGGACTGCAGAGGGGCGACCTCGTGTTTTACAGTGAAGGCCACTTTCTTCAGATTCTTCCATTTCTCAGGCAGTTCCTAAAAACAGTGTGTGTCAGAAAGTCATCTAAATCAGGACAACATTATACAACACAATATCTGTGTGTGTGTGTGTTTGTGTGTGTGTGTGTGTGTGTGTGTGCATGCGCGCACCTCCATCAGGGCATAGACGTGCTCCGGCAGCTGTTGGCTGTAGGTCTTCAGCAGATCTGAGGTAGATTTGAGTGGTTTGAACTGCTGCTCTGTGTTCTGCTGTCTGTCTCTGATCGCCATCAGGTGACCCATGATGTCCACCAGACCAGCGTAATCTCCATCCTTCACGTTCTTCCCTAAACCATGCTCGGCGTTCTCGATGAAGCTCGACAAGTCCTGCACACTATAACAAAAAACGGAGAGGAGAAGACAGAAGTTTAGTTCATTTCTGTGGAATGATATTGATTTAAATATTGTAAAATAATGCATCATCGTAAAATTCCAACAAACAGAATTTTTAATCAAAATAATTAGCTCTACAAATGATTTAAGAATTGTTTCAGCAAAACATTTAAAGTTTTCTAAATTCGGTTCAATTCAGTGCACCCAATTTCAGATGTACCACTGAGCAAATTTAATATAATTTTTCTAATGAAACAAAAATTGAAATTTGAATACATTGTTATTATCTATATAATAAATATATAAAATGTAACTTGCGAATTCAAATTACGGAATGCAAATTTACTTTATTTAATTCAACTTTGGACCCATTCATAATTCCAAAACACAGCATAAAATAAATCTGAAAACATTCCAAAATTCCAGTGACAAAAATCATTGTACACATTTTACCTTTTAAATAACGCATTTTAAAAAATTCTGTAAAAGTGCAGCAATATTAAAATGTCTTTTTTAAAAATCATATTAATGTTATGGATATGATGTTAAGGCCACTTATGGAGATGCTATTTTAATTAAGTCAGTATACCAAATATAATCCTATAGTAATTTTAACATGAACAACTAAATAAAAGTGGATGTGTGTAAGTGTGTTTGTGTGTGTGTGTGTGTGTGTGTGTAAAACCTGTCGTTGACGTGGTTGAGCAGATGCTCTTTGAACATCCAGCTCCACTTCTTGATGGTGTTCATGAGGGAGATTTTAAATGGTTTGATGTCGACCTGACACCAGCCACAGAACACCCTCTTCTCCTCCAACGCCTGCACAGCGTCATACAGACTCTCAAACTCGCTGATCTACACGACACACACACACACACACACACACACACACACACACACACACACAAAAACACGGCAAGACGAAATTATTTCAGAATGACTGTACCTACGCTAAAAGTGACTGTGTGTGTTTGAAGTGCAGTGTATATACAGTACTGGCACTTTTGAGGTTTTGAGGATAAACGTGAATGATAAATGTTTTAATTTGTTAATAAAATAATATAGTAATAATACTGTATAATATATAATGTATAGCTGCTTCTTTTTTCTTTTGTTTTTAAAGTTTTCAGGGAATTGAATTGTCAGTACCGCGAAGACAGCTTTCGATGCGTACTTGGAAATTTAAAATGGGTTTTCTGTGAGTAGTATGCATGTAATGCAATTTTGGAACCAGACAAATATATTTTTGCTTTGTTACTCTAATTTTTATTTTTTTTTTAAACAAATCTTACTTGCTCTTTGAAGTTGTCCAGTTTGGGCGGATTCTTGGTGAGCTCGTAATCAGCATACAGCTCCGCCTCCTCTGCCGAGAGGGCGTGGCCGTAGAGCAGGAACTGTCTCATAAACTCCGCCCTGTCTCCAGTCCACAGGTAGCGATAAGAGCCGAATGAGTTCTGAAACTCTTTCACCTTAGAAATGGTCGCCCGGGCACGGGTGCGAATCAGCTGAGCCAAGTCGCACAACTCTGGCACCTGGGCGATATCCACCTGCAGTGTAACACACACACACACACACACACATATGTGTATACGTATGTGTTTTTCATGCACAGACTTACATGTCCACCTGCAGCACAACACACACACACACATACACACACCTGGTAGGTCTCTGCTTTTTTCTGCTTGGCAACTCTGTTCATGTAGGAAGCCATTTTGAATATATCAGCCACCATCTTGT